>JARYGA010057769.1:0-46387 GCA_030545235.1 Helianthus tuberosus
CTGCAGTTTATGTGAGTTTTAGGCACTTTCCGGCACTTAAACTATCACTAGGAAGACAGTTTTGTGATCCCTACTTTCCTACACACTATACTAGTGTAATACTTGGCTTCTGGCTCATTTTGTGTCTCAATACAATGTCTGTCTATCTACTGAACTCCGTCAGCATTTTTCTGATTTGCCGGATAACTGTGCTAACTGTGTTTCGTGCATCATTTGAGTAAATAAAGTTCTCATGCAATAATGTCATGACATTAAGCAATATATGATGCACATGTATGTATATGGTAATAATCAGAAAGCAGTTCAAGTAATTAATTGTAATTTAGCACAGTCATTAAGCACCAATCATTATTTAATAATTGTACGGATGCATGCAAATTTGACTGTTGTCACAATCAGATGGCTAAAAATTAATAAAACCTTTTGTACCTTTCAAGCGTTTCACAAACGCACACTTCTTCAAGTGTCGCAAGAGATGTGTCGTGGTCCGTGAACTTTGTGGTGCATATTTTTTCTTGCAGTGCATACACTCATGTTTCTTAACCATTTTCCTATCTTCCTTCACTTCAACAGTTGTAAAATGGCTCCAAGCTCCAGATGAAGACTTTCGTTTTGAACCATCTCCTTCATTGTCCATAATTTCATCAACCATATCATTTGCTTCCTTGTTTAGCTCGACATTGTCTTCATCACTTAACTCAACGGGATCAACATTTGGGGTATTGGCTCCAGCAACAACAGATTCTATGTTTGAAGACATCTTGCTTCCTACAAAATAATAACACAATATGTATCAGTAAATCCAAATCAAAACAGTAAGTAATCTATATTATGACAGTGAGCTTATGTTTATGTTTATTTCTTGTAGTGAAACAGGGAGCTTGTGCGCGATGAAAGAAAACATAGTAATAAATAAATATATAATACACAAGTTTGATTCGAGCCAGATAATATCACTGAAACACAAAATATGGTTACTTCACTTTAAACTTGGCAAACCAAAATTAATCCTAAAACGTTTGATTCGAGCCAGATAATATCACTGAAGAAGAACAGAAGTAGCAAATATGAGGGTATCCCACATCATACGGACAAAAGCATGATTATACAGTTTCCTTATACGGAAGATTGGAGGAGAATCAGTTAGGGCAAAATCGAAGCCTCCATGCGTAGAACTGTAGAAGAACGATATGAGTTAGAAGTTAGGACAAATGGACAACATATAATTAGGGCATCAGAGAAGAGATTGAGATTTGAAGATGAAAAGGTAACTAGGGAAGTGAGTCGGCAGCCGCATATCAGAGATCGCGCCATCTGGGGACTGTGTTTTGATAACTGAAAAGGCAGCGCATATGAACAGCCCTATTAATGAGTATTATTGAACATATGTTTAATAGATTGAAAACTGAAAAAGTGAAAAGGCATCGCATATAATTAGACTTTATAATATATGTTTAGTATAGACTTTATAATATTAATATATATATAATAATGATAACGAGCCAAACGAGCTAGCCAACGAGCTAACTAACTGTCACACCCTGATATTTCCACGTATTACCGGTGGGCCCGGTGGGGAGTATCGTGACGTAGTTGATATCATCATAGTCAAATAATCATAGTTCAATGCACAGCGGAAGTCTAAAGTAATAATAATACAAACCGATTCGAAAGTATAATAAAATATTACACAACGGTTGTATATGGATCCACATGCGGATCTTAAAACATAAACATAAACATTGTTCGACAGACTTTAGACGTTTAGAACTTGCAAGATTCCTTATTAACGCCCTGAGCTCCCAGCCAATTTATGTACAGTACCTGTCACTTAATCTTTTTGGAAAATACGTCAGTTTACACTGGTAAATACAATTAACTGACTCTTTTGAAAATCTTTACGAAAATTGATTTAAATGCACAAGGCACAAATATTCTTTTATAACTTGGGACAATTATATTAATAACAATCTTGTATCAGAATTACATGTTTGTCCAACATTTAGGGCTAGTGTTAAATAAACCGAACAAGATTAATCGACACACCACAAATATAAACTCACAAGAAGTTTCCTCACGAATGAGTATATCTTTTACATACGCAACAGACAGGTGTATGCCTACACCCCGTACTTAAGTTGTGGTCATTTACGCTTTTTAAATGAGCCAAGGATATCCAGGACACGATCATTAACCCCCAATGTTATTTGTTATCAAGCAATACTGATTAAAATGGGATTATGCAATTTAATCATCTCCGATTAAAAGGTTTCTACACCCGACCAAGCGGTATTATTATAATACCGTATCCCAAGCCCGTATAACGGAAAATAAGTTAAAAGTATTTACCTGAGCTAAAATGAAATTTTATTCTCAGCCGTATATTCAAATCAGCAAGTACAAGTACTTCTACCGGGGCTCTCAATCTGGAACGAAGGTTTTATTAACCTATTAGATTCCTAACGGGTCTTATTTAAGTTGTAACTTAGACCGGTTAGTTTTAAGGAAAGGTTTACGGTTCAAAACACAAGATTAAGCGAAGACCGGATCAGAATGTGATTTAGACCCGACAAGTATGAAGACTTGTATATAATGGGTAACTAAGCACATTCTGGATTTTGAGGTAAAAATGATAAGGTTTGACCCGTTTCGGCTAATTTATGCAAACTAGCTACATAAACCGTACCGAACGCGTATATGCATAACGGGTAACCGAATGAGTCACGTACAAGTTCCATAAGTTATTATACTTAAAATATGTTGTGATATCAGTAGGATATCTTCCATTATGCCCAAAACGAATTTAAAACCAATTTAAGCCCCGAAAGGGTATTTTGGTCATTTTAAAGCTTATAAAAGAGGTTTAATAGCAAACTGAGGTTCTGGTCTAAAATAATCAGTAAAAATATTTATTTTAATAAGTTATATCAGTAAGATATCATACATATGTTATCATTTATGGCCGAACTATGCACCGTAGGGGCATTTTGGTCATTTCACATATGCTTTTAAGGTCAAATTTGGAAATCTGAGTTCAAGACTTATACTTACTGTTAAAGTATAAAAAATTATTTTTAAAATCAGCAGGTAATAAGTCTTAGGTGCTAAATATGGTTTAAACCCATACTATGCGCCTAAATCGCATAAAAAGTCGGTATTTGACGATATTCTGGTTGTTTAAGTAAATCTGAGATTTTGATCAGTCTCAATAGTTTAAAATACCTTATTAAATGTATAAAATCAGTAGAAAAAGGTTTGGTATCAAAATGATATGTAAAACTCATTTTATTAACAAAAAGGGCATTATCGTCAATTACTGAATTTATGCTAGAACTCTATGTTACGGTCAGTATAAAATTTGACAAAAATTTCTAAAAATCCCAAAATATTATATTATAACAGTGGGTAGAAATTTTGGTGCCAAAAATTGGGTTTAAATAGGATTTATGTCAAAAATGCCATTTAATTAATAAAAAGCCTTCATTTTAAGATATCGAGAATAACTCTCATTTCAGACCATAAACTGATGTCAAATTTTTAGGACATACTTAAATATCAGCAATAAAGGTTTTTGTCCTCTCACATTTTCAAAAATCTCGTTTTAATGGTAAAAAGGGCATAATGGTCAACTTTTAAGCATTTAACGGAAACATGCAATGAACTAGGATTTCTATGGAACCAAGTTGTATAACCTCAGAGGGTTATACTAACCTATAATATGATCCTAAAGGAACCCTAAGGCATATCTAAACTAAGCTAAATCGGGTCAGAACTGAAAGTCAAAGCAAAAGTCTACTTTTGTGACTTTCGGTTCCGAACCGAGCCTAAACTCAGAATTGTCGGGTTGAACATGCCTAGACATGTTCAATTAATATTTACCAAGTTATTAAAGTGACAAAACTGATTTTATTTCCTTTACATCATTAGTTATGAATTTTATTTAAAAACCGACTCGTTTGACTTTTATTTTAATTACTTTGACCCGGCAATTTACTAAGCAAATGTCGTAATTAGGAGGTGCCCTTTTGAAGGTTTAATACCTACCTAATTACGATCACGTAGCCTTGTTTGTTGCGAACAATGGCTCGACCGTTTAAAAGTCAAAGCATTTATCGCAAACGCTTGACTTTTCGGCTTTCTAAGCCAAATAAAAATAACTAGCCACAAGAGGGCACTTACAAGGGGTCCAAAGGACTGAAAGGAGGTTCCCAAAGGTTCAGGATCCTCAGATTTGAGACCAAGAGCAGATTGGAATGATATGTGTGAGTTTTGAGCAAAAACCCACCTCTATTTATAGAGTTTTGGGAAAGATTAGATGATCAACAAGTGTCCTAGGGTGTTCTAGGATTAAAACATGTGTAATACCAGCTTGTAATACCATCTAAGTGCCCCTAGAATCGAAATATGTGTGTAAGGATTTTATAAAAGTGGTTTACAACATGAAAATCAGAAAATAAAAAAAAACATGCAGATCACGTGCTTTGGCGGCCCGCGTACGCCACCAGCCCAACTTACGCGGCCCGCGACCTGCATCGGCCCAACACAGAAGTTTGCTGCATTGGCAGCTTTAGTCCCTAAATGTCTTAGATGTTTTAAACTTTCATAAATGACATGAATGGTCCCTTGAACTTTTATATCAGATGTATTTAAGTTCCAAAAACAACCTTTGAAGGTTTGACAAGAACAATCCCTCATACTTTCACTTGTTATATAACTTTCAAACTTTATATTAACGACACTATATTTTCTAGTTTAATGTGTCATGTTAATACAAGGCACAAGGACCTCTAGTAATCATTCTTAATCATCTGGGAGTTCGACCGAGCATTGCGAAGTCCTTGTTTTATTTAAAAAGATCCTCTAAAGCGTAGTTTCGCAAGTCGTCGCTTTTAGTTCTTTAATCGCACAAAGTAGCGTGAAATGTCGTTTAATGATATCCAAGCCTTCCGTGTCCCATAATGGGTATTCCCAAGAATGAGTTTAATTATTACTACGCTCCCGTTCGCTTAAATGGTCACCAAAAGGTGTAGATTTAATAGTTGACGCTTTTGGTCCCTCTAATGCGCAAACTTGCGCATCTCATCGTTTAATAGCATCAAAGCCTTATCTAATCCATCTTAGGAATTCTTAAGAGTATTGTTAAACATCACTATGCTTCAGGTTCGTTAAAAGGTCATTCAGAGGTATAATTAAACATATTGACGCTTTTAGTCCCTCTAACTTGCAAAGTTGCGCATATCGTCACTTATAGGCATAAAAGCCTTAGATGGCCAATATTTGGCATTCCCGAGAGTATAATCAAACATCATGAAGCTCCCGGTTTGTTAAAAGGTCACTCAGAGGTAAGACTTAACATGTTGATGCTTTTAACCCTTCGTCGCGCAAACTTTCAATTAATTACGGAAATGGCTACTCTCGATCAACAAGTGGCTCATATGTGAATATGAACACCGTGTAACGTGATTCTGAGGCTTATATTAAGCACGTTGACACTTTTAGTCCTTTCGCATTCAAAGTTTTTGATTTTTCGCAAAAATAGTCCCTCTAATTCAACGTTTGATTTTATTAAGGTTTTGACACGTGTCAACACATCATTGGACGTGATTTTATGAGGTGTCACACTAACGAGCGAGCCACGAACCGAACCTACCTTAGCTCAGGCTCGGCTAGTTAAGATCGAGCCAATTTCGAGCCGAGCCAATTTTGAGCCGAGCTTTTTTCGAACTTTTTTGGAGCGAACTTCGAGCGAACTGCGAGCCGCGAGTTTTTTGAATAGCCCTACATATAATATATACATCACATTCACCAACACCCTCTGTCTCCTTACTAACTGACCACCACTTGTCATCATCACTGGCCTGCCATGACCATCGCCTCGCGTGGAGCAAATCGAACCAAACAGACCTCAAGATTTCAACAATTCTATACCACCGCCATCACCACCAGCCGCCACAACCTTTGCCCACCTATGCATATGTAAATCAAAGACCTAATCGTATTTGCCAACCACCACATGTCTGAAACTGTAACAACCCGAATACTTATATCAAATCTTAGCGTGATACGTATCCAAAACTCTCCATATGTTGAAGGAGAGGGACGAAAATTGTCACACCCCTTTCAGAGGCGGAAGCACGAGGTGTGATCGTGAGAGGTTCTCATTGCATACGATAAGTAAACATACTATATGATATAAACATTCAAAATATAAGTTAAATTTAAAGTTTACATCTCAACCAAAAGATAATTGTTTGAAAAGTTTACAACATCATTTTAAATAAAAGATCAAGGTTTTGTTCACTATATCTCCGCAAAGAGATGGGATATAGCAAACAAATCCTCAAAAGGTGGCAATGGAGCGTAGACACAGGACATCTTGACATAAACTAACTTCATGAACAAAAGAGGCCGTGCGCATCCACTAGTTTCCTGAAATACATGTAAGTTTTGAAAATCGTCAACAAAAGTTGGTGTGAATTCATGCAGTTTGTGTAAAACATATGAGTAATAGTTGTAAGAATCATGGTAGGCAATTGTAAAATGTACTTGAAAAAATGTATTCTATAAATGTACAGAAATCGAGATCGCTAATGTTTTGCGAGGACATTAACATATGTGACGACATAAGAAGCATCCAAACCTAGGCATTTTTTCCGTCGATTCACGACTGAGACCCAAAAGCACTCTTAGGAAAATAGAGGGCCAAGAGTGAGGTTGCCTAAAACCCATTAGATCTAACCTTTCGCTCCCCGGTCTAAAGGTATACAATGATTAATGGTGCTTAAGTCTCACTCTATTCGTAACATGATCTATGCATCATTCCTTAGTTTTGTTCTAACATACCATAGTACATGTATTTTCCACAAAGTATAGAAAACAAGAAAATGTTTAAAAGTGGAGACATGAACTCACTGATTTACATCTTCAGCGTCGAAACTCCACCGGTGTTTGTCTTGTAGATGACGTAACCTATAAATGTTCTACGTACGTTAATCGCCTAAACTTGTAACTCACAAGGTACAAGTTACCATCTTAAGTTAGGTATTTGTTTTGTTTTAATAGTATATGTTCGTAATATGTGTGGGTCGTGCCCATGATGGTCGGGTCTTGCCCGTTCGTCGCATTATTGTTTGTCCAAATTATATCGTTTACTTGTGAATATATATTTTTTCCCAAAAATATATATTTGTATATGTAGTATTTGAAAACGATATATGTTAAAAATAATATATTTTTAACTTGTCCAAATATATGATACTTCTATTATTTTCCAAAATAAATATAAGTAATTTGTTAAATAATATTGAAATATTTTCAATATAAGACCTTTGCTTCTTCAATCTTTCTTCATCAGCAGATGTTCTCTTTCACCTGACTTTAGCTACAACAGACCTTTTACAACTCTAAATATTGAGTCTTTGTAATTTGGAGGAGCAAATTCTTCAAAAAACTGTTATTAATTATCAAATTTTATACATTGTTTTGTCTTTGCACTCATTTGTTCACCCTTAAACCAACCTTTAATCCTATTAAACCTCTGTTGACTTACCAAACACCTGTTCACACACAATTCAACATCAACATATTCTAAATCAAACTCAAATACTAAATAAGTAAAAGTAAAATGCGACAACAAAGATTAATAAAATTAAAATTTATTCATTTATTCATGACATTAAAAGATCAACAATTACATAACATACTGAACAACGAAACTTTCAAATCTAACAATAACAGCAAGAATTAAGAAATTTTAGCTTCAACTCCATCGATTGCTGAACCTCTCGATGTATATCATTTAGCATCGCCATGAACTCCATGTCTCTATCACCGCACTCTATATTACTGACAACACAAAGCTCACGAATGGAAGTTGAAGGCATCCGCATCAGATTTCTGGAAACCTGCTCTCTCATGAACAGGCCAACGTGCAGTCCATCAAAACATCTCTTCAGCTCTTGAAGAGTAGCCCTATCCTCATACACCTGTTCCTCAATTTGCCTGATAAAGCGCTGCTTTAAATCATCAGACTCTGCAGAAGTGTATGACGCCATTTTTACTTATATATTACTCAAGTGATGTGAAAGAATGATATCTTCGTAGCAAAACGTGATGAAAAACAGGTGAAGTGGCAATCAGTTTATATAGTGAAATTTCTAACAGCCCAAGAGGTCAGATTTAAACTGATTATACATTTAATAATCTAATAAACCAAAACGTGTAGATTTAATATAAACATATAAATTTATATTTCAAAACAGCAGCCTTTTAATGCAAAAAACCTTTTCAAATCCCAGCTTTTATGGGAAAACTATAAAATTAAATATCAACAAAACCCAAGGGACAAATTTTAAAACTTCAAAGAAAAAATAGGTTATCATAATTACAATTAACCTCTTCATTTACCAAATAGACGCGTTTTAAACACTATAAAAGACCGATGATTAGTTTGATTCAAAACATCAATAAATTGTCTTACAAATCACTGTCTGTCAAAAACAAATCAAAATCAGCAAATCCAACAAAAATCTAGATGGCAAACAGATGCTTCTACCACTGGTTAGACACCAGCAATGTTAAAACACAATTCTCGATGTGGTCACTCAAAGAAAAAAGATCAGATGAAGAACTAAACAGAAAATTCGACATAATCAATGACACTAATTACAACAAAACCTGGAACAACATAGCATTGCTTGATAAAGTCCTCCACTCTCCTCCATCAGATTTCCAGAAGAATGCAGAAGAGTTTCTAACACAACTACTAAAACAGGATCAGAAAATTTGCGACATGCTAACTGATCTGAAAAACAAAAGAGAGAATGAAATCACATGGAGAAAGGCCAGAATCTACGAAATCCTAGCAAGTGTTAACTCTAGTGTGTAATAGTTTATGCATATTTCAACAAATTTTTATCTTTCTATGTATGTTTATTTAATTTAATACTATCAATATGCATATTAACATATTCTAAAATGTGTCTGTTAATAAAAACTATCAACATTATCAACACTTTTTTCTTCATAATCAAATTAAATTAGTACAACTACAGTTAATAAAAATAAGCCACAAACCTAAAATGCAACTATCCTATCAAAGAAGGTAGCACATATAACTTTTCACGATGTTGCAACAATCTATACTTTCTATAAAAGAAAAAAATCTGAGTGACATAAGAAAAGCTGAATTTTGATTTAACAATGTTGGAACAATGTAACTCTCCCATCAAAGAAGGTAGCACATGCAACTTTTCACGATGTTGCAACAATGATATTGCAACAACGATGTTGAAACGTTGATGTGTGATGGGAAGCTTCATTGGAACGATGATGTTGGAACAATGATATTGGAAGGATAATGTGTAAAAAGAATCAACAAATGTTCGAACAAAGAACTGTAATCAGAGATTAACCGGCTGATTCATAAGAGCTACACATTCGAGAGAGAGAGAGACATGCTCGCGAATATGAGTGAGAGAGATGAATTGAAATTTGAATGTGAAGCTAGATTATAATATCTTATTTATAGGGTTCGAATATATGGTTTGAATTTTGAATCTGGAGCCAGAATTTTGAATCTGGCCAGAGGTTTGCTTTTCTTATGAAGAGCAGAGGTTTGAAGAAAGTCTGAAGAACAGAGGTTTTAATTTTGAATGAAGTGTAGACTTTGACTTTTAAATGAAGGGCAGATGTTTGAATTTAAAATGTATTTTAAATTAAGCTTTATGATGCAATAATAACATAAGAAAAACATTGTTGGACAGCCTCTACGGCTACCACAACTTTTCTTATGTCACTTGATTTTCTCCTTTTATAGAAAGAAGTATAGATAGATACATATATATTTGATTCTTATGCTTTAAAATAGGGATGAGCTCGGTACCGTCCTATACCGAACCGGTACCGGTACCGAAAGAACCGGTACCGAAAATCCTCAAAAGTGGGTACCGGTACCGCTATTTGAGGGTAAAAACCGATATAAAAAATGTCAAAAGTCGGTATCGAATCGGTACCGAAAAAGTACCTGGTTCGATAAATTCGGTACGACACCAGGTCTGATTTGCTCATCATCACTACTTTAAAAGGTTTTAAACAAAAAAAAACACTGTTGCACCAAAAATTCCCACCACACGTTGCACATATTATCCAATTACGATGACTCTGACCCGAGTAAATCATGAAGTCAACCACAATGTGACTTTTTTTTCTAGTTCGAAACCTTACGCCCTTCTTCTTCGTCGGAGCACACACGGCGATTCGATTGCACCGGCGACAACGCCTGCAGCAATTGTTGTCAGTTTTCATTTCTTTTTCGCAACAGTTTCCTCCGATTAATCTGCTGCATTGTTCTTGTAAGTGTGATTGCTAAAGTAGTTGTATTTCATTTCTTATACAAAATTCTACAGATGGATAGTTTAGTGGTTAATTCTAGGGTTTTATGAAGGCAAAATGCCTGATTAGTGCAATTAGGACTAGATGCTTGTTGTATTATGTTATATACAATCTACTATCATCTGTCATTCTGTAATTTGTATATAACAATAAATTAATAATTCATCTGTAGCACTTGATCACAGTGAGCTATGGAGATGATGTCATATGCATCATCCTCAACAACAACAACAAGAGTGTCACAGGGATGTGATGTGTTCTTAAGCTTCCGAGGGGAGGACACTCGCACCGGTTTCACCAGCCATTTATATGAGGCTTTAATTCGAAAACGCATCAGAACCTACAAAGATGACAGGTCACTTGAGATTGGGAATTTCATTGCTCCTGCGCTCCTCGAGGCTATAGAAGCATCAAGATATGCCGTAGTAGTTTTATCGAGCAATTTTGCAGCATCGAAATGGTGTTTGGAGGAAATTGCAAAGGCTGTGGATTGCATGGAGAGTGGCAAGCTGACTGTTATTCCTGTTTTTTACCATGTGTCTCCCTCTGACGTACTCCATCAAAGCAACTGTTTCGAACAAGGCTTTGCCAATCATGAAGCAAATCCTGAAATTACACCACAGAAGGTAGCAACATGGAGGTCTGCCTTTGCAAAAGTTGGGGCTATCAAAGGATCGCACGTGACACCAGACAAGTAAGTTGTCTTATTAACATTTTGTTTTTATATATTATAGTTCAAGGTTATTTTGAGATGCATAATAAATGAACTTTATGATCTATTATTATTCCAAAGGTGGATAGAAGTAAAGTGTCCTAATGTAATTGACATGATTCTTACAACTACCTGCAGGAATGAATCAGAAATCGTAAGTGAAATCATAAGCAGAATCTTGCAGGACATGCAAGATACATCACTAGTCGATCTTAGTTATCTTACCAAAGGTCTAGTGGGAATTGAACCTCGAGTAAAAGAGGTGATTAGAATTTTAAACATGGAGTCTAGTGATGAAGTTCGATTCATTGGGATTTGTGGGATGAGTGGGATTGGGAAGACTACTTTGGCTGAAGTTGTCTTTGAGGGTATTCGAAATTCATTCCAACAAAGCAGCTTTATTGGAAATATCAAGGACATCTCCAGGGAACATGACAGTGATTTATGCAAGTTACAACAAAAAATCCTTGATGATGTCTTAAAGGATGAAAGCATACCAGTTAGAAATGTTAAACATGGACAAACTCTGTTGATGACAGAGCTACGTGATTTGAAGGTCATAATCGTTTTGGATGATGTGAATCATGCTGACCAGTTTAGGTACTTGGCTGGTGGGCGTGAATGGTTTGGACCTGGCACCAGAATCATAGTAACAACAACAAATGCAGACTTGCTTAGTGCATCTAAAGTAAATAAAATATTTTTGTGTGAAGAATTGAAAGGTGAAGATGCTCTTAGTCTCTTTTTCCAGTCATCATTTGGAGATGGACAACCTTCACATGGTTACGAAAAGCTGTCAGCTGATATTGTGAAGTTTACTGGCGGTCTTCCAATAGCGCTTACTGTTTATGGTTCTCTACTATGTGGAAAAGAGGAAGACTATTGGAAAGACATATTGAAGAAAGTTCAAAAATATCAAACCTAAAGAAGTTCTTGGAAGACTTGAAGTAGGTTATGTTAGACTAGATAGACATCAGCAGCTTACCTTCATGTATATCGCATGTTTCTTGAAAGGGAGAGACAAAGATTTGGTAGAAGATATAATTAGCGATATTGGTCTGCACTCCGGGAGTGGAATTACTGATCTTATAAACAAGTTTCTTATTACTACTAGTTTTGATGAGTGTGTGTGGATGCATGACCTGCTCCAACAAATGTGCTGGGAAATTCTTCGTAGGGAATCACAACAATACAATGGAAAACTAGTTGCAATCAAGTATCGTCATGATGTTTTGGATATTCTCTTATCCAAACCAAAGGTTTGCTTAATTTTTTTTTTCCAAAATCCATAAAGTTGTGTATGTTGAAAAACTTTATAACGCAAAGTGAAATCTCTACAGTTTTATACTAGCTTCTTAAAAACTTATTTTTTTATTCTTGCAAGCTGAAGCCCATATTATTTTTCAAATTTAAAGTTGGCCTGGCTGTGTTTTTTGGTTTTAGCTGTAAAATATTTATGCTGTGATTTTTTTTAATGGTTACAATGGGTAACTCATTTGACAATTAGGATTGCCAAAACATATTTTTGAGGACAAAGTGTGAAAGGATTAGATGACTCATTCTGTTGTGTTTTTTGTTTATTTATTTATTTTTTAAACCAGGAATCAAGAACAATTGAAATCATTAACCAGGAGCCATATAAGATTGAAGTGGATGATTGCATTGATGATCCATCCTGCTTTTCAAAGATGAGGAAACTAAAGTTTCTAAGAATTAGTAATATACACTTTCCTCAAGGTCTTAATTATCTTTCCAATGATCTTCGGATTCTGGAATGGTATGGTTGTTCATTAAAGTCCTTGCCTTCAATGTTTAAACCTAAACATATTTATCAACTTGAAATGTGTTATAGTCAACTTGAAACTCTCTGGGAAACAAATCTTGTAAGTATTCTCTACATAGTCTTGATTTGAAATAACTGCAAGCTAGAAATCTGAAATTTTCCCTTTCACTTAACAGGATCTTCCTAATTTGAGATCTATTGATCTTAGTTTCTCAAAGGATTTGACCAAAATCCCTGACTTGACATCAACTCCGAAACTTGTGAAACTAAATCTTGAAGGCTGCACCAAATTAAAAGAGCTACACAAATCAGTTCTTTTTCACAAAAGGATACGATACCTAAATCTTAGTGGGTGTACACATCTTCAGGGCCTTGGCAGAAGCAACATGGAAATGGAAGCGCTTGTGACACTACTACTTTCCGGCTGCTCAAATCTTGAATATATTCCTGAGTTTGGACACAACATGAAGTGCTTGGAGCATCTGTATATAGATGGAACTAACATCAAGAAATTACCAGAAAGCTTAGGGGAATTGTGTAATTTAAGGAAGCTTGATGCAAGTGAAACTTCTCTACAAGAGATTCCTTTGTCTGTTCATTACCTGAAAAGATTAAGACTCCTACGTGTTCATAGATGTCCGCTTTCGTCCCAAAGCAGAGGTCTTCTTTTTTCAAAGATGGATTTGTTATTATCTGGTTTAAAGGAACTTGATTTAAGTTATTGCAATCTATCTGTTGTCCCTGATGGTATCGGATTATTACATCGATTAGTAGATTTGGATCTGTCTGGAAATAATTTTGTTTCTCTGCCTGCGAACATCACTCTCCTCTCAAATCTGAGAATGCTTTGTTTGAATAATTGCAAGATGCTTCATTCACTACCAAAACTTTCAATTGTAAATGAAGACACTCTTTATGGACTTCCGATGAGATTCAGCTACATTGTCTCAAAAAAAAGGGTAGATGTTTCTAAGTTTCATGCCAGAAGCAACAACACTTGTCCAATGGTGTCCTGTTTAAACTGCCCTAAAGTAGCAGAGAACGAAAACGGCAGTCATCTGGCCGAAAAGATATTAAATAATTACCTTCAGGTCTCTCTCTCTCTCTCTCACACACACACACACACACACACATGTATTTGTGTGTGACAACAATATGGTATATATGATGTTTGGTCTTCTTTAATTCTAGTAGCTTGAACTGCAAGATGACGTGGTAGTGTAGTGTGGAATTAGCATATGCCGACATCTCGTTTACTCCTTCCATTTTATTAAAATTTTGCAGTTACGAACACGATGTTGGATCACACCAGAAGCTGTATTTGAGATAGTTGGTGCTGGAAATGAAATTCCACCAGGGTTTAAGCTGCTAAGATCTGATGAAAGTTTGACTCATGAAGGCCCATGGATCGGAGTTGTTATATGTGCTGTTGCAGCTTTACACCACATTGATGCTGCTATGGAAACTAAATGCGTGGTAACAGCTCAAATTGATGATGGTGAAAAATATTGGAGGATTCCAGTCCCCATAAACTTCTTGGCAGCAGGGTTGGAGAACCAATTGGTTTTCTATTGGACGAGAGCTGGTGACCTTCAAAGAACTGTGGATTCAAGTCAAAGGAACACCTTTAAGTTTTCATTTAGCATGGAGCCACGAGGTCAGTAACAGCTTAATTGTATTTATCACATAAAAACTATCTGAGGCCGAAAATGGTTGTGGCAATTATGAAACTTAATGTCATCATCATCATCATACTTGGTAAATCCCACCAATAGCAAAGCAAAAGTAGGGTCTGAGGAGGGTAAGATGTAGACAGCCTTACCTCTACCCTGTAGGAATAGAGAGGCTGCTTCCAGTGAGACCCCCGGCTCGTAGATGCTCAGGCGGGCGAGGCGCAGCGTTGGAAAAGCGCCTCGTGGCAGTTTAGGCGCTATTCTGTCGAGATTCTGGGTTTCCAGTGACTCTCCGGCCAGATTTTGGCCGGATTTTGCAGAGACCGATGGAGAGATGGCATTTGATGATGGGTGGGTGAGAGTTGGGTTAGATAAATTTTGAATCTTGAAATCTTTTCTTACCTGGTTATAATAATTGTTTTGTTGACTATATATCTTTATTTCTCTAAGCCTACTATATATAAATTTAATATTTTATAAAAGTATGCCTTTTTGGCATCGGGCATGCGCCTTGCGCCTAAGCTTTGGGCGAGGAGGCATATGTGCCTTAAAAATGCGCCTTGAGCCTTTGACAACATAGCTTAATGTAACCTTAAGAGAAAAGGCATTAGTTTTTTGTTAGATTAGCAACACATAAACACGTTTTTACTTGTGAGTATCCTCTCTTGTTATTAAATTCAATATATCCTATACTTTGTAGGAAACCGTTCACAATTTTATAAATAAAATACAATAGAAATGAAAACAATCTTAACTTGCAGAAGTTGCTACCAAGCCACTGCCGAGTAGTAGCTACTAAACCAAAATTGCTATTCCAAAGCTGTCGCTCATAGGTTGCTACCGAGCCCACTCGCATCAGTAGCCACCGAGCCACTATCCAAGCAATAGCTATTGAGCACCTCAGTCGCAACTGAGCTGACAACCACGCATAGTAAAAAGCTACTATTGCCTAGCCAACATTCAAAATACAAAGGTGGCGCTCAAGCGTCTCGTGTCGTCGATGCAAAGTGCGAAGTTCGCCATCAAAGCGTTACATTGTGCTCATCAACAACGCCACGTGCATGCGTGAACGATTCCATCTTGATAGCTTAAGATGTGTAGTTCGTTTCACTAAGTACCGTTGCCCATGATCAATGTCTTTTCCAAGCTTAAGACCTAGGTCGATGGGAAAATCTTGTAGGATTGCACTCCCACAAGTTTGCATCTTTGAGAATCTTCGTGGCATCTCTTGTTTGCTTTAAAGAAATACCCATTTCGTCTTGTCTCAGCTCTATTCTCAGATGTTAAGCCAATAGCCCTATATCGCTCATTTAAATGCTTCATTTCGTCTTGTCACTTCACGTCACCTCTACTGCAAGTTTAGCCCGTTTAACCCATGAACACAAATCATAATTAATTTTCTAACAACCTTTTACTAAAGAATAGGTCATGGCTTCCAACCAAAGACTTGCTCATCGAATCATCCATTCAATGTCAACTTCCCTGAAAGTATACATAATAATTTGAATTAGGTTTGCTAGTTACACCTTTTTAAGAAATTTGTAAGTATAAAATTTATCATCAAACTTTGGTCAACAACGTTATTGTTGGGAAAATGATTTTCAAAAAGAAAGTTAAATATATCTCAAGTCTTAGGAACTAAAGGAGAAGAGTTCCACATAGGAGGGAAAACCCATAAGGCCTTAAAGCGTTTATAAGTAGAAAAATAAGGATGCTCTCAATTTCTTAAGCAGTAACGTACAAGTGGTGAGCCAAAAGGGTGCGAGGCACCCTTATGTGCATGTATGTGTCCATGGTCGTGCCTAACTCAAAACACTGACAACTATGCAACTCAAAATCGGTTCCAAGGGAATGAAGTCGAAAGAAAACAAATGCGCACGAAAGTCAAGGAGGTCACATCAACGCCTTTTCGTTTGCGCCAAGTACGAAATGACAAGCGGGTTTGTGAAAAAGTTAAACGAACTCCATAGAAAAGGCATGCCGAAGCAGTCGTAGGTTTATGTGGAGAGAATGTCATGATCCATCTAATATTAGCTCATCGGGCATTGAGATCTAGCAGGTTCTGGGTCGTGGGTTTATGTGGGGAGAATGTCATGATCTGTCTAATATTAGCTCATTGGGCATTGAGATCTAGTAAGTTCTGGGCAATCCTTGAAGATTGCACCTATGGAAGGTTCAAGACAAGTCTTGGAAGCCATGGAAATTAATACATATGATGGTGGAATTCTCTATAATTTTTGTGTATAGATTTATATATATACTACTATATACAACATCTAGGGCATGTTCGGCTAAGCTTTTTGAAACAACTTATTGACTTATTGGCTTTTTGGAAAAGTCGGTATGAAGTGACTTATTGACTTATTGGCTTTTTCCCCTCACATACACCCTTATTGCCAAACATCATTTTGGAGCTTATGATTTTTTGAAAAGCCAATAATTCAATAAGTTATTTCAAAGGCTTAGCCAAACATGCCCCTAGATTGCCAAGAAACTGGTGTGTATGTGTGTGTATATATATAGAGTAGGGTTTGGCTACAAAGTCCAAAATTCATAAAAAGTGTCACAAGTCGTTGCACCAAACATATCAATTTAAAACACAATGAAATGTATTCTAGTTATGAAATTTAAAACAAACTATTGTATGTATGTATATGACAATAACCCTAACCCTAATGCTGACACTAACGATGACGATGATGGTGACAGGTGATAGCTGACGCTAGCAATAACACCCCTTTACCAGTGAATGAAAATTCTTAAAATGGAAGAAATCACATTCCTTATGGAATGACCCATTCAATTACCACATGATAATTAAACATGTTTCTTTTCATTCCATCGGAACAATTACATTCTGTCTTCAATTCCTTCATACCAAATACTACCAAATAAAAAAGCTTAGCTTGGAACGCATCTAAGTCGTTGCACGAGAGTTTGGGAATCACTATGTGACACTTAGCTTTCATACCATGTATAGGGAATTTTGTATTTTACTTGGTATTTTTACTAAATGACTATGATAGAGTGTACCCTCAATAAATACAAGTGTGAAACCCTAGAAGCTTATCTTGGGCCCACGGGCTATATACAAATTAAACCTAATAATAAAATACTAATAGACAATAATTAACACTCTCCAAGAGCTTTGAACCCATATATATTTTGAGAATCCAAACTTTGTATTAAAAAGGGAGAGGCGCACAACCAAGAGCTTTGAACCCATATATATTTTGAGAATCCAAACTTGGTTTTAAAAAGGAAGAGGTGCACAAAAGCGATGAGGTCTAAAACCGAGGCCCGAATCGCAAAAGCGGCGAGCTTTTCGTACCCAAGGCTCAAGCTAATTATATGTATTTTTTATATAGCCCATATATATCCTATAGGTTTTTAGCTTTCCCTACAAAAAAATATAGTTATATATAAGGTTTTTGTATCTAGCTACATGTACAAGCCAAAAAACCCAAGGTACAACGGTTAGATGCATAAAAAAGCCTCGAGTACGAGAGGCCTGCGCCTCAGGCCAAAAAAGCCCAGAAAAATCCCAAAAAAGTGTGCCTTTTTGGCGCTTCTTGTAATTACTTAGGCACTGAGCGAAAAAGCCCCAAGGTGTGCACCTTGTTGCGCCTCGCGCTTAAGCGCGCCTGAGGCTCGCTTTTAAAACCAAGAATCCAAATGGTCCAAAGTACATACATTAAATGAATAAATGGGGTTGTTTTTCACTAACCATATTTTCTGTATGAGAAACTTGGATGCCTCTGCATCAGCACTCCTAACACCTCCAACAACTCCAGCAATCAAACACTAAAAAGTACCTGTCCTTCAAGAAACAGAGATTAGACAAGGAATCGCACAATTATAGCTGAAGCAACAGCCCAAAATTTAGAACCTTCATAAACAAATAGTTGTCTACCTCTTTAAAGAAGATTAAGCAGAACTCTTGGTTCTTTGTCTTCTTCACGCCGCCATTTGTGTGTGTTTATTCTCAAGTCTCTTAAATTTTTTATTTATGATGCCACACAATAAGGCTTCTTATCAAGCCCTTAAAAAACAATTAAGCCCGTTTGATATGAGGTTGATCCGCATCAAACTTATCGGCTTATAAAGCCCATGAAAAATTTATTAGACATATTTAGTGTAATGGCTTTGACTCAAAGAAGAATGGTTAATTAAAAGTTCCTAATTGCTAGAAAATTAGAATACGAAATAAGCAATGCACGATATTTAAACATAAGATGCATAATGGTAATTGCAGATTGTACATTAGAAGTGACTAAATTTGGAGTCCGTTTTATCCAAGAAGACGACATTATGCAGCTGACAAACCTTAATGATTATACAACTAAGTTGATGAAGTCTGTGCTTAAAAAAGCTAGTAATAGACCTTTTACATTCCTCCGCTTCTGTCACTCTTCTATCAGCCGTGACCTCTCCAAGAGTATAGCATTCATTAGTGACTACGAAGAAAAACAGCAGACCTTGGTTGGCATACATAAAATCGTTAAACACTTAATTGAAGTCAACCAAGAAGTTTTAAGTGAATGCAAAGAAAAATGGAGTCACCCAGACATATTTCTTTTGGTTTATGGCTACTTTGGAATCATCCATGGAACTTCGGTACTTTACAGTGAGTTTTTAAAGTTACTTAAAGCTGCATCTGACAGTTGGTTGACTGTAAATTTGGCATTGGAGCAAATTGTGGCAAAATGTAGAACACAAAACAATTACAGTTATAAAGAGATGCTAGATCAACTTAATGATCTTGAAGCTGCTAAAGGTATCATATTTTGTGATGATTTTATCAGATCATTTGCATTTATCTTTATGCGTATAGTTTCTTTTTCAAGACACTTACATGACAAGATTCGAGGCAAAAAAAAATGGCAAGTCAATGTCTCAATGATAAGATTGGCGAAAGTATCTGGTATGACAATCACATGCATTTTCAGTATTCTGGCTAAACATATGTATACTAACGAGCAATTACAAGAAATAGAATTACAAGTATTATGAGCCCCGCTTGCGGTCTGCTCATATAATGTAATATATGTGTGGGCGCTCGGGGGGGCAAAAGCAAAAGTGCATTAATTTTTAACGTTATTTTACTAATTTCGTGAAAATAACGTTAAAAAGAGGGGATCGTTAATCAGGCATCATGTGGTGGCGTTGATAGCCGAAAGACAAGGGGGTACATGCACCAATTGGCGTTTGTCTCAATTGCTGAGTGTTATGTGCCTTATGTCCAAGGCTTGATGCAAAACCACAATCGAGCCGGGGGTCTCATTGGAAGCAGTCTCTCTATTCCTACGGGGTAGAGGTAAGGCTGTCTACATCCCACCCTCCTCAGACCCTACCTTAGCTTTGCTATAGGTGGGATATACTGAGTACGATGATGATGATGATGATGAGAATTACAAGTATTAAACGGTGCACTTTCGTATTCTAAGTGGTTGGATTTGATCCGACGGATTTTTAGCGAGACATATCGAAGGGAGTTGCGTATCTGGGATTTTTTAGGTAGCGCAGTTGTTGTACAAGAATTGAAGATGGAGATGGCTCGTTTTGCTTCTTTTACTCGTGAGAATGAGGAAGAGATGATGACTGTAATAAATAAGCTTGAGAAAATGATGGATACCATCTCAGGGACCATTAAAGATATGCGTAGAGATGCTCATCTATATAGCCTTGATATAAGGGAGGCAGGGATTACTTTGAATCAATTTATTGCACATAGTAATATACAGTTCCCTGTTAATGGAGTACAGTTCATGTCGCTCAATGAAGAACAACAATATGAAAATCCTGTGAGTGAGGCGATGGCCATTTTGTATCGAGCAACTTTATTTCTAATTCACACTGATTTAAATAGGTATATATGTGCTTGTGAAGAAGCTGAAGATTCGAGCCTCATCTCCTGTCATTCCATTACCAGACGTATAATAAAAAAAATCTGTGTACCCAGGCCGATAGTGGGAAAAAGAAGGTCCCTGAATGACATCCATAAAGTAATTACATGTCTACATGAAATTAACCAAGAAGGTTTCACTTTCATAAGTGAGTGCAAGGAAGAATGGAGGCATGATCCACAGGTGTTTGATTTAGTGAATGACTACCATAAAATCTTCCTTCAAACATCTCAACTTTACAAAGATTTTGTAAGGTTTCTTAAAGGCCAATGTGACAGCCGGTTGGGTATAATCTTGACATTGAAAGAATTTGTGGTAAACTGGAGACAAGATGATTATGAAGACATGATATGGAATCTTAATGGTGATGGAAGGCTTACGCTTTCTGGTGATTTTTTGAAATCGTTAGCATGTACATGTGAGCAAGCAGTTGCTTTTACCAGACGTATTGATGAAGAGGTCCAAGAGTTGAAGTCAGTGAAGGTATTGGCCAAAGTATCAAGCGGGCTTATTGCTGGTGTTTTCAGTGTGATGGCTGCTTATATGGTTGATTGTACACCCTTCAAGTGGATGGCAGAGACACCTTTGACTTGCGTGTGGTTACATTTAATCCGATGCTTTACATGGGATAGTCCTCTAAGGAATATTCCAGAAATGGTTATAAACGATTTTTTGGGCATTGATTCTCTTCTATGTGGAGTGAAGGGCGTAATTGATTCTTTTCAATCTGCAGTGATGTACGAAACGGGAGTGTCTTCTTCTATGATGTCTGTATTAGATACTGCCTCGGAGAAAATGGACAAGTTGTCAATGACTATTGAAGAAATGAGTAGGCATGCTGATACGATTGAGGCAGGAATACGTTTGGAATTAAATAGACACAATCACATGCTGCCTATCAAACGCAAACGGTAGATAACATTACGTTGCAAGGGTTGATTTCATTCCCTAAAATACGATATGATTCATTCTACGATATTTCCCTATTTAGTTACAGAAACTATTACTGGATAAATTTTCATTTTGTTTCCCAGTGTTTTATTATTGTCTAATTTTATAAACTGTTTACGGCTTGGCCTTTATTATGTTTTCTTTGAGTGAATTGCTAGGATTGTCGTTTATTTTTAGAGAAAATTGCTAGATTCGTCCCTGAGGTTTTACAACTTTTGCTAGATCAGTCCAAAATGAACTTTTGTTGCTAAAACAGTCACTGGCTATGTTTTCTTTTGCTAAAATAGTCCAAAAATCCAACGTTGTTGAATGCCTCCGTTAATGTAAGGGTAAAAGTGACATTCTCTTTCTTTTATTTTATCTTTCTAATGAACCGTCTCCCACACAAACACAAACACAAACTTTATGAAGCCACTGAATCATCCCCTGTCCCAGAACCCTAATCAATCGTCTCCCACAGGAACATCAATGATAATTGGAGCTGCTGGTGTGTTCGAGACCATGAGTGGCCTTTTAATCCAACTGTAGAGTATGGTATGTTGATTCCCATTGTTTGATTAAACCCTAAGCCACTGATTTGTATAATATTCTAATCTTCTTTGTGATTTGTTGATTTCAGTTAATCACCCAGATTGTTTCAGTCTAAAGTTCCATCATGGTGGAAGTTTTACTGATTTTTCAGACATTAAGTATGAGGGTGGTTTTGTATCTTACATTGACAAGGTGAACTCTGATTTGTTTTCGGTTATGATTATGAATGATATGCTTGTTTCTTTGGGGTATTCAGATGAAGATATTGTAACTTACCATTTCAAAGTACCTGAAGAAGAAAGTTTGGACTTAGGGTTGAGGCCATTGGGTAATGATTCAGATGTTCTTAATTTGATTAAGTATGCTGAATTAACTAAAGTAATTGAAGTGTATGTTGAACACCTAGAGACTTACCCTAGGATTGTTAGCCAAGATCAAGGTCAGGTAACACAAGAGCCAACATTGGCGGACTTGAGTGATGACAGTGATGGGGGTAGAGGTAGTGATGAATTTGATGAGTGTAGTGATGAATCTGATGAGGGTAGTGATGATTCTGTTGAGGGTAGTGATGAATCTGATGAGGGTAGTGATCCAGATTACATTGTTGATGAAAATAACATAGTTGAAGAAGTTATTGTAGATGACATGGAATTATTTAGAGCTGCAGTTGAGCATGAGTCTGTTGAAGACGAGCAAGTGTCAACTGTAGATGTAGAAAATGAAGTCGATGAGGATTTTCAAGGACAACTAGAACCTGATGATGACACCCCACTGCAACGAGTGATTAGGTATGTTAGGAAGAAGAAAAATAAATGTCAGTATTCATTAGATTCTCCATTTTATGTAGGGCAGGCTTTCTATGACAAAGAAGAGCTTATTGAATTGATCAAAGCACATGCTGTGCATACAAGGAGGCAACTACACATACAAAAAAATGACTTGTCAAGATGTTGTGTGGTTTGTATGGGTGGGAATCTTAACATTGATGCTTGTCTAGATAAAGGTAAAGGGGGTGGGAATCTTACACATGGTGGGCCCAGTGTTAGTGAGGGTAATTTGGGAAAAAGGCATAAAAGGATGAAGAAGGTAGGTGTAAACATTAATTCTCTTCCAAAAACCAAAAAAAAAAAAATCCTGAACCCATTTGTCCTTGGTCTCTGCATATTTCTAGGAAGAACAACAAAGGAGGTTGGAGTGTCAAGACATACAAAAAAGAGCATGAATGCTTGCAGACCAGGGATGTTGTAGGCTGGTTATCCAAGCAGATTGAACAAACCATTAGAACAAATCCAACTATACCATTAAGATCTCTTCAAGAAGAATTGGTTAAGAAGTACCAAATTGAGTTGACTGTAAACCAGATTTTTAGAGCCAAGACTATGGCAACTCAGAAGATCCAAGGAGACTTTGAAGCTCAGTATAAGAACCTAAGAGATTACTGTGAAGAGTTAGAGTTGATCCTGAATCAACTGTGAAGGTGGCTGTGGAACAAGAGTTTAACCCAACTAGTGAAACAAGGCAATTCAAGAGGATATATATTTGTCTAGGTGCACTCAAGAGGGGATTTAAAGCTGGTATAAGGGACTTGCTGGGAGTGGATGGTTGCTTCTTAAAGGGTCATTTTCCTGGTCAGATATTAACAGCAGTTGTTCCGGATGGTAACAGTGGTATCTACCCAGTTGCATATGCACTAGTAGAGGCTGAGAATAAGGATTCATGGACGTGGTTCTTTCAGATGCTGGGTGAAGATTTGGGGCTTACTGCATCTAGCAATTTCACCTTTATTAGTGATAGGCAAAAGGTAATATTGATAGTAATTTGAATATGTTTGTGTATTTTTTTTTGTTTTAAATTGGTAGTAATTTGAATATGTTTGTGTGTTAGGGTTTAATTCATGCTATAGCCCAAGTTTTCCCAGCTGCCGAGCACAGGCACTGCTTGAGACACATCCATGACAACATGAAAGCAACCTGGAGGGGTGACTTATACAAAAACTTGTTGTATGGAGTAGCTAGTGCATCCACAACACAAGCATATGAGAAGGCCATGCAGAAAGTGTTAACTGAGAGTAAGGATTTGCATGATTGGATGCTGAAAAATGAACCAAAACACTGGTGCAGGGCATTTTTCTCGGGTAATTAATTTAATACAGTTGTTTAAGTAAAATTATATATATTAAGCTTTTTAATGGCTTCATAATGAACTGCAGGAAGAGCTAAATGTGATATGATCCTGAATAATCATTGTGAAGTTTTTAATAAACAACTTTTGAATGGACGAGACAAACCAATTATCACCTGTTTGGAGCAGATTAGAGAGTATCTGATGAAGAGGATTGTTATTGTCCATAGAATGATTGCATCAAGTAAAGGCCCACTAACACCCAATGCAACCACCAAGTTTGAGGAAATCAAGAGAGATGCAGTTGATTGCACTGTTATATGGTGTGGACCATCCAGGTATCAAGTGTCTGGGCCACATAGCATAGAACAAAGGATTGTAAATATGGAAGAAAGAACTTGCAGTTGCCGAAGATGGGACTTAACTGCCATGCCATGTAGGCATGCAGTTGCTTGCATTTGGAACATGAGGATGAATGGACGCGGTGATGGAATACCAGAAATGTATGTTGATAGATGCTATTGGGTTGACACATGGAAGGCTGTGTATATAAATACAATAGAACCCATAAATGGCAGGGACATGTGGCCAGTTTCTAGATGCCCAACCACATTAGTTGCACCAAAGTATCACAAACAAGCTGGGAGGCCTAAGAAGAAAAGAAAGAAGTCTGCTGTCGAGCTTGAGGAATTGAAGAAAAATGTTGAAACAGGTCCAAAATTGCCAAGGAAGGCAAACTCATTAAGTTGTGGATTGTGTGGTGCAAAGGGACATAACAGAAGAATATGTAAAAATGGTGGAGCAACAGGTGGTGATGGAAGTGTTGAAGGTGCTTAGAAGTGTTTGGTAATAGAATAGGCTGTTTGTTTTTGTTTGGTTGACTTTTTTGTCGGATGCACAACTGGTACTTGTTTTTTGTATGCTCCATTTATTTGGATGACATTGTCACTTATTTTGGTATCAATGTATGGTCAGTTTGATTAACATGTGCAGCAATAACACTCTTTAACAACAATATTTGATAATCCAAGTAACAATCAAGATTCATTAACTTCTCCAATTGCATATAATACAATAAAATGATAATCCAAGTAACAATCAACATCATTTTAAGCCTTCTGTTCTGTAATTTCAACTTTCTTGCATCATCTTCCAGCATCATAATCTTGTTATGCAACACTCTTGAATTTTCTTCATGCTGGCAGCCCTTGGATCACCACATCAGTGTTATGTGAAATTGATCGCTCTGCCCAACAAACAAAGCCGCATCCACGTCCGTTTGCCTGTGATTATCAGAATCACCTCAGATTTAACATAACGATACCAATTTTCTCTTAACAAAATTACAAATGCTTACCCGTTTATCGCTGCAGTAGAATCGTCTCCCAGGGTTCGATTGAGTCAACGATGTTCGAATTACAGTTGGAGCCCCGCATTTGCATACCACCATGTCGAGCTTGAAGGATTTGGGAATTAGGGTTTATGGGGTTAAAAGGGGGTATCGCAGGTGATGAAGATAGATGTGTGCTGTTTATATTGAGTTTTAAAGAAAATATAATAAATGGAAAAATATTTAAAAGGAAAATGACAACTTTGCCCCCCTGTTAAATGCTATATTTGACAACGTTGGGTTTTTGGACTGTTTTAGCAAAAGAAAACATAGACAGTGACTGTTTTAGCAACAAAAGTTCATTTTGGACTGATTTAGCAAAAGTTGTAAAACCTTAGGGACGAATCTAGCAATTTTCTCTTATTTTTATACCATATT
Organism: Helianthus tuberosus; assembly: GCA_030545235.1. Classification (NCBI taxonomy): domain Eukaryota; kingdom Viridiplantae; phylum Streptophyta; class Magnoliopsida; order Asterales; family Asteraceae; genus Helianthus; species Helianthus tuberosus. The sequence continues at coordinate 25,838 of JARYGA010057769.1, forward strand.
TCAGACGGTGTCATTTGTCTTTAAATTTGATGAGATTTGTACTTTATGTTTTTAAATCTTACATGTTATGTCCTTTGGGCCTAACCCAGTTAATTTTTTCGTTAAATCAGATCATGTGAGCCTCATGTGAGGGTATTGTCGTCTTTTCCCACTTTAATACACAAATAATTAAATAAACAAATTAAAACCCACCCACCCTTTCTCTCTCTACAAACACACAATCTCCCACCTAGGGCTGAGCAATTTACGGTTCTGAGCAGTCAGAACCGGGGAACCGAACCGGAACCGCCAGATCCAAACTGTATTGTTGTATTTCGGGTCCGGTTCCGGTTCTTAAGTTTGGGAGAAAATGGTTCCCGGTTCGGTTTCGGTTATAACCGACGGTTCTGTTTAAAGAACCGCTAAAACTTGTTTGGGTTTAAACTTTAAATAAGATATTTAAAAACCCTATTAATACATTTAAACTTAAAATGTTATATTTTTTTTGGATAAATAAAAAAATGTTATATTTAAAAAATGTTATCTAGTATTAAAGAATATTAAAATAGTTTTGACATAATGTTTGAATGAAGTTTTTGTGATGGTTAACTAAAAGTTTTTTCTAAATTGTATACTTTCGGTTTAAAATATTTTATTGTTGTTACTTTTACTTTGATTAATTTGAATTGAGGATATTGCAACTCTTATTTATATGTTTTAAACGTTTTATTGTTTTAATTGTTTTTATTTTGTTCTTAGTTTTAGGATTTAAGTGACAACCGGTTCCGGCAAGAACCGTTTACGCTAGAACCGTTTAACCTGGTTCCGAACCAAACCGGAACCGTTAGATTACGGTTCGGTTCCAGTTTCTTATATTTAGAATTAAACGGTTTTGGTCCGGTCCCGGTTCGGTTCGATTTGGTCCGGTTCTGAACTGTTGCACAGCCCTACTCCCACCTTCCTCACTCTATCACATCCACCACCTTGCACTTTCCATCAGATTTATCAAATGCCCCTTTAAATCTTTAATTCATATAATATGCAAAGCTACTTCACGTATCAACAATAAAACATCGAGCAACATCAATTAACAATCTTCCAGGATGCAAAATCATCACATTCAATAATTCATAAAATACTAATCCCGAACGAACGAGCTCATCAACAATCTTCTTCTGAATCAACGCGTCAAGCAACTAATATTATTACACCAATACGATGTTTGTAGGCGCTATATTTCTCCGATTATCCGTACGATGAGTAATCATTTGGAGATCTGTATCGTTTCATGATCTTATTGGTATTATGTTGTTTTTATTCATGTATTGACATTGTTTTCGTTTTTAATAACATGTGTTGTTGGGTGTGTAAAGTAATTTGGTAGTTAAAGTCGTAACGCGATATGTTAATTGAGTTTTGCGAACATGAAACCTTCGAATCTCTTTTCCCGATCTGCAGATTAGGTCAAAGATTTGGGGTTTTTTTTCCCCAAGATCGCTAACCGACAGCGTTAGGAGGTGTGGGTGGGAGGTGGTGACGATGGGGATGTGGGTGGGAGATGGTGAACAACGGGGATGTCGGAGGGTGGTTTGAGGGTTTAGGGAGAGGGCGTGGGCTGTGTGTTGTGTTGGTCTGCTGGTTGTAAGGGGTGGGTGGTGGTGGTGGTGGCAATAGGTAGTGGCAGGTGGGGTGGTCGTTGAGAGGGAGATGAGATTAAACTAATTGGTTTTTGTTATATATTAAAATGATATTAATAATTTAAATTTTTTTTGTTTTATTTATTAACATATTTTTAAATTAATTGGTAAAAAGACTAAACTACCCTTGAGTGACCTGATTTAATGAAAAAAATTAACTGAGTTAGACCCAAAGGACATAACGTGTTAGATTTGAAAACTTAAAGTACAAATTTCATCAATTTTAAAGATATAGGACACCGCCTGAAATATGATATAAAGATAAATGACAATCCTTGCAATTCACTCTTTTTTTTCCCTAAGTTTTGAAAATGCACTTGTGTGTGTGTATTTTGTCTATGAACTGATTCTAGTATTTTAAAGCTTTTAATATACAGTAAGGATTTGTAGAAGAATAAAAAACCACTTTGGTAACCAATTCGGCCAGACTCAATGAACCACGATGGCTGAGGTACATCGAGGTAGTCGATAGAGGTTATTAATGAGCGCAACCGATAAGGTTGATAAGAATATCGATAAGGCATCAGAGACTATCAAAGGTATGCTCATAAATGATGACTTGATATAAGGCTATGCGTAACCGAGTAATGCCACAGCCACAGCCACATCACTGGCCCAAGGGCATTAAACACCATCCGGCGTTACCCGGTGGTTAAAGACGGGGGTGGGGGGGGGGGGGGCTTGGAGAATGATTCAATCTTTTTTAAATTACATTTAAACCATATATATAATGGTGGTGAGTTCAAATGAGAAGAAATTTTTTTGTAAGAAGAAAAAAGAAGAAATTTCAACAAATAAGAATGTTTTATTTTACTTCATTTAATATAAGTATTTAATGTTACTATAAGGGTACAATGGTAAATCTACATAGATTATTAATTTGTAGTCTTCCTTTTTAATAGCTAACTACATTAATTTTTTTTTTTTTGTAACTTATCTTCAAAATATACATTTTTTCAAAAAAATAAAATAATTTAAAGTGTAGGGTAATTACGAGGTGTATATGATAATTACGAGTTATGTAAGATATATTTCGAAATATGTATGATAACTTTTGATATGTGTAGCCAAAAAAAGTTAGTGTGGGGGATGATAGTCTTTATGACTAATTAATTAGTCAAAGATGATAATAAATGAGATAACTGAAAAACTATTTAATGTTTTACAAAATTACCCTTTGTTCTTTTTATTCTTAATTAAATTTTCTTCTGAAATAAACCTTCCCCATATATACCAAACCATCTCTACATTATATATACACCATAACCCAACTCTCTCTCATTTTGGGCCAACCTCCAAAAATTAGGATGATGAAGATGATACCGATGACGACAAAGATAATGAAGACTTTTAAGTATTTCCTAATGTAGTTTTTATCGTATCTATCAATGTAGTTTTTATTTTGTTTATTTAACAAGTTATTTTTTTATTTAATATTAGTTTTTGTGATAAAAAATAATATATTTAAATTAAAAGGGAATGACTGAAAAATGGTTGAGATACGTGTAGTTAAAACCAACGAAACCATTACGGGCTACAGTGAAAAAAAATAAAAAAAGTTAGGACAGGATCCATCATTTTTTTTCCTGGTACATAAAACATACAACTATGCTATAGATATAAGATATAAAGTAGTTAAACGAGTTGTATTCATGTTTAAAAATTGTGTTATTCATGTCGTTAGAGACCTATTAAACACGATAAGACACAATTTGCAAGCCCTACTTAATTGTCTGCTTTTTGTTGATCTAATTGGCCAAATGTTTACCGACTAAAAAGTCGGTCACTGGATTTTTTTTTTTGAGCTCGTTGCTATCATGGAAAAGCAAAAAAAAAAAAAAAAAAAGGATATTGTGTCATGCTCTTCTACTGAGGTAGAAAATAGGGCAATGTGTGCAACGTGTGAGGCAGTGAGGATTTTAAATAAATGGAGCTAAGGGTTGAGATAAATCTTCCAGTATGTTTATTTTGTGACAGTATCACTGCAATATCCATCACAGCTAATCCAGTGTTTCATGATTGTACAAAGCACTTCAAAATATGCATGTTTTTTCTTTGTGAGATAATCACTTTTGTAATTGTTAAAACTGTTTCCACAAAGTTGGCTAATCAACTAGCGGATTTATTTACAAAACGTCTTTTTCCAAGTCAACATGATTTTTTTTTTCTTCTAAAAGACCAAGGGATGTATGACATGTTTTAATTATTGAATTGTGAGGGGATGCTAAAAGTATTAGACAACTCATTTCCAAACATGTTGCTTTAATAGCAATTAACAAATGCTCGGGCAGATAGAGGGATTCCCTGTGGGCACCGAAGATACATCGGGAGGGGTGGTGTTCCCCGTCGGCAAAACCTCCACATCAGCCCTCCCCGATCCTTCCCCGCGTCCACACTCTTGAGCCTAAAGTTATTTCTGCATCCCTTAGACCATGTGTAATGATTTCACTACTTTTAACTGACACGTCATAAAGTTATTATCACATGTAACTTTTAATCGTCATGTCATAAAGTTTATGACGCGGGGAATACTCTATTATCATTTTGGCTTAAGTAACCATGAGACAAAGACATGTAAACATCTGCATATAATTTTCTAATACAATAATGCTTTATTTATATCTAACTGAAACAAAGGCTTCTCATCTTGAACAACCAAACAAGCAACACATCCTAACCATTTTTACTAGGGGTGAAAAAGTTTCATCAAAGTCGAACCCTTTGCTTTCTTTAACAGCCAACATAGTCCTGTATATTTCTACTTCCCTTGTTGATCTATATTTATTTTTAGAGTAAATTACAAGTTTTGTCCTTTATTTTTGTCCCAAATTTCAGGCGCTGTCTTTTACCTTTAAAATGGATGACTTTTGTACTTTATGTTTGAAAACGTTGCACGTTACATCCTTTAGCCATAACCTAGTTAATTTTTTTTGTTAAATCTGGTTACCCAAGGGCAAGTTGGTCTTTTTACCTATATAATCAAAATTATTTTCATAAAAAAAGAAAAATAAATTTAGAAAACCAATATTATATTATGGAGTAAACTGCAATTTTACCCCCTGAGGTTAGGGGTCATTGGCACTCTTACCCCCCCTAAGGAAATAATTGCAATTTTACCCCTCACTGTTCACTGTTATGTCGCAACCTTACCCCCTAAGCTCAATTTTGTTGACTGATCTGTTGACTTGGTGGTGAAATGACTATTTTACCCCCTGTGTTTTGTTTACTCTGTAATTTTACCCCTTGCCATCACTGCCACCGCCATTCACCACCACAACCACCACTGCCACCTCCAGCCACCACCCTCAACCACCACTGCCATCGCCATTCACCACCACAACCACCACTGCCACCTCCAGCCACCACCCTCAACCACCTCCAGCCACCACCCATTTTATTATTAGGTCCATACTTATATAATAGTGTAGGCCCCGCACCCATTTTTCCTCACCTCCGGCCACCATATGTCGACAACCACCACCAACATCAAACCGTTATTCAAATTAAAACCTGCAACAAAAAACATCAAATTCAAAAAACATCAAAAAACATCAAATTCAATTGAATCTTGTCACCAAAAAACATCAAAATATCAACCACAATTATTTTTCCAGAATCTTCTATTGCATTCAACACATCATGAACCCTAATTTCACAAAAAAATTACATTTCAATCCAACGATGAAGCTCTGCTAAACGCCGTCGTTTCAATCCAACGATGAAGCTCCGTTTTCACCATCAACAAACTCGTAATCTGCTCATACCTCTCATTACCGCTAAACGCCGTCGTTTCAGACCGATCGGTACCGAATTTGTGCCCTAACACTGTTCCGTTCGTCAGAAACTCATACGCCATATAACCTGCTACTAATTTGTTCGATGACATCATCATATTCATCTCTGATGTAGGTTTCGTTGCTGCGGTGGTGGTTCTGGATGTTGGGGTTTCAGGTCGGAGGGAGTTGGGGGGTTAGATTGCAGGTGGTGGTTTATGGAATCCGATGGCAATGGTGGACGATAGGGGTTTGTGGGTTGTCGGGTTGGTGGAAGATGATGGCGGAAGAGGTCAGCTCCATTTGTTAGTTGATGATTACGGTGGAGTAGATGGTGGATCTGAGGTGAACAACGGCTAAATGGCGGAGTTAGGGTGATCTAGGTGGTTAACGATTGTGGTGTAAGGATGGTTGTGGGTTGTGGAGGTTGAGGTTATTCAGGTTGAGGATGGAGAAAAAGGGTAGGTTGTGGTGGTGGTGAGGTGGGTATATGAAGGAGAAGAAGATGCAGGGGGTAAAATGACATATTTACCCTTTGACCATTAGCTTCTAATGTTGACTGTTAAGGCAAACTAACCCCGGGGGGTAAACATGCGACATAAAAGCAAACAGTGGGAGGTAAAATTGCAATTATTTCGTTAGGGGGGGGGGGGGCAGACATGCCAATCACCCCAAACCTCAGGGGGTAAAATTGCAGTTTACTCTATATTATGTTATAACCTGCTTTCTCCCTCTACCCCTTTCTCACTCCTCTCTCTCTCTCTCTCTCTTTCTCTGGATTTCAGCCACAGCGACCACCTTCAACCACCGTACGCAACTGTTATCCTCAAAGTTATCCTCCGGTGAATCGTTGAATTCTTCCACATCGCCGCCTTTCTCCGATCCACACCTTCCAAATCACCACTAATTTCACAAAACCTTCAATCTACCATTCAATTCGCCACAATTTCACAAACCTTCAAACCCTAAATCATGCTAAAATCACCAGGCCACTCACCGCGAACACTCTCATCACCGTCACCGTCGATCTCCGAAACACCGGTTCATCAAACACCTAGATCCACCACATCTTCATCGAAAACCGTCCACACAAACCCTAGAAAACGCAATTCTTCAACCGTACTTGATGAGGACACGTACGTCGCTGCGATCGAGAAGATTATCCAACGAGACTTCTTCCCTGACATTCTGAAGCTCTGAGACCGACTCGATTGGCTCGAAGCCACTCGCACCGGTGATCCGATGCTTATTCTTGACGCACAGTTGAAGATTATTGAACAGAGATCTGGAAAAACAGTTATGGATACCGAAGGTAAGATCCGTACACCTGGATATACTTTTTTCCGTAATACGACGCCGTTAGAGGTTAATAGAACTCCTGGTACTGATAGGTTTGTTGAAACTGATTCTGTCGGATACTTCGATTATGTTGGTTTGGATGATTGATTGTTGTTCCATTAGGGAAAATTGTGCAGAGAGTTAGGGTTAGGGCTCAAATTGTGATGAATTTGGGAAGAAGGAAACCCAGCACAACCACCCAGATGAATTGTGGCATCTTCAAACGGATTTATATGGGTGATGATGAACCCTAATTTGCAAAGGTGAAAGGATTGGATGTTATCAGGGTATTAAACAAGGGGGAAAGACAAGTGGGAGGTGAAATGACATTTTTACCCTCATGTGCACTGCACATGTCTTAATTTAACTGAAAAATATAACTGGGTTTGCCATAAAGGACATAAAGTGCAACATTTTCAAACATAAAGTACAAAAGTCATTAATTTTAAAGGTAAAAGACAGCGCCTGAAATTTGGGACAAACATAAAGGACAAAACTTGTAATTTACTCTTATTTTTATAAATCCACTTGCATCATATTGGTTTTCTACCAAGTGGAAGTTCAACTAATTCCCATGTTCTATCCACATTTAATTTAAAGCTTCCATCTCTTCTTTCATAGCACTTACCCAACTAGTATCTAAAACAACATCTTTATAGTTTTTGAGGTTCGATACTCTTATTAAGACTAGATGTAAAACACAGGCCGTCTCTTGACAAATGAGTATAATTGACACTCTTTCTAATCTACACAGGCCGTCTCTTGACAAATGAGTATAATTGACACTCTTTCTAATCTATACCTGACTTGGACTTCTACAATAAAGTCTTGTAGTTTCCGAGAAGAGTCGTATTTGTAGTGGATCTTCTCACCTCTATTTGGTTAACTGCATTACCCACAGAAGAGTAAGTGACATCATTTTCATTCATTTGCATGACCTAGCAGTTCCCATTGCCATTGGCTACTACAGTCCACATGACCCCGCCACTGACCGCCGACCACAACTCCACTAACCAGTTGTCCGTCAATTTAGCCACGGTATGTGTTTTAAGCCCTTGGGTGTTTTGTAACATTTGTTGAATGTTGAATAAATATTAGTTGTTGAATGTTGAGTAATTGTTAGGATTGGGTGCTTTGTCAACCCTAAGTTGGGTGTTTTGTTGAATATTGAATAATTGTTACTTGTTGAATGTTAAGTAATTGCTAATGGTTTTGACTTGTGAATTTAGATTTGATTTTCAGAAATTATGCCTCCTAAACAAGGTGCTAAAAAATCTAAAAAGAGAAAAATAGATAAAGAAATGAGAAAGTCTCAAGTAGGTGGATTGACGATAGGGTTGAGCAAGGTACCTGTTAGGTACTGAAAGCATGAGTATTGAAAAATGAGAAAAATTGGTACAGGAACCGAATATATCCGTACGATACCGGTATTTACCGATGTTTTACTTGTAAATACTGGTAGCGTAAATTCCCAAAGAATTAAGAGAAAGGAACAAGAGTGGTGAAGCTATTTTCTGATATTTCCTAAATGTAAACTTACAATAAATTAAATATGCATGCAACATCAACGACCACTACCAGACATTCCTACTTTATTGGAAAAACATGCATCACTACTAAAATGCACCACTACTTCCTATCATGCAATTAATTAAAACATAGGTGGGGTATTTTACTTGTTGACAAACTTGGCATTGATGGATGAATTTAGTAACATCGAACTTTAGTTTGGGCCATGCAAATACCGCTGCGATGTGCTTGATAGTAACCTGAATTCCCGAGTGAACTCCTGCATGAAACTCATGTGGTAGTATATATTGACCTTATTTGTGGCAGAAAAGGAATAAAGATTTCGTGATGGTGATATAATAATCCATGTGGTTATTAGAATCATGTGACATGATCTTAGCATGTAGTTGACCCGCATGCATGTGACTAAGTGCATCGGCCACCTCGCTTTTCTTTTCCTGGGTTATAATAAATCTCGAAATAGAACTCAATCAATTTCGTTACTGCGGGGTCTGCACAACTTGTGACAACAAATGTTTAATACTTCTTTCATTCCGTGAAAATGTTGAACTTTCCATCGCCTCTTGCGCCTAGGTCCATTTTCCAGGAGAGGTGAGACAATTACTCTTTAATTCTCCGGGGATGGTTCAGTCACATATTTCCGATAAGATTCCCAAATTCCAAAGAGTTTCCAGTCAAATTTATACTTTTCTACACTAATGCAATAATATTTTAGAACTTTTGATACTAATTATTATATAATAGTTTTTATTTGTTTTATTTGAAAAAAATGATATATTTTTTACACATAATATATCTTTCAACTTTTTTTTCATTGTACGCATTTTTTAAGCACTCGTTTTTATGTCGCCTTGGGCCTAGGCCTCAGGCGAGACCTATGCCCCTTGAGTGCGTCTAGCGCTTTTGATAAGTATAATTAAAACATGTGTTAAAAAGACTAAATCAAACATGCAACTAAAATATTTAAAAAATGATTTACAAGTTTAATTAGTTAGCTAATTTAGGGGAATCTAGTAAATTAATTAAAATTATAAATTTATCTACATATCCTTAGAATAACATTACATACACGTATTAAATGGAACATTTCTATTGATTTGAAACTTCTATTTTTACAAAAAAAAAAAAAAAAAAAATCTTCTTATTTCAACCCTCCACTATAAAGGAGATATGGTACTTAGTGAAGAAAACATGAGAAGTGTCGGAAGCCACCAAAGAGTGACATGTGTCCAAGTGGGGGGCAAGGGAAAATGACAAATGCGTCAACGGGGAAAAGGATGTTGCACAAGCTTCTCGCATGCCATGGACCTAGCACATGCAAATCAGATGTAAGTTTTCCCATCATTTTTAAACATCCGTAACTTTTTTGTATACCATTTTGTTAATAAAAAAACTATACCATAAAATAAAACGTCTTTTTATCTTTAACATGAGTGTTCTATTGTTATACTTTTGAAAAGTAAAAAATCCAGTTGCATAAAACACAATGTACACTATAAAAACGTAACGAACAACAGACTAAAGGAACATGGTGAAAATCAAATTAAAAACACAATGGAAAATAGACAAAAACACAATGTAGACTAAAACACTCTGAACAACAGACGATATACCATGGACAAGATATAAAACACGATGGACAACAGTCTAAAAACACAACGGACAACATGCTAAACATAATGAACATTAGATAAAACATAGTGGATAGCAGACAAAACACAGCAGACAACAGACTATAACACAAGGGACATCATACAAAACACAGTGGACAACAGCCAGTTAACACGTATTTAAAATGAAATATAGAGGAATATCAAACTCATATTAAAGAAAAAAAAAAGCTTGTTATTATGGTGTAATTTTTTAGAAAAATAATATCACATAAAAAAGTTATTAACGTTTAAATATAATGGAGAAATATGCATGTGTGTTACATGTAGAGAGAGAAAATTAACAAATGTACGTTATTCCTTACCATTCCACCCCCCCCCCCCCCCATTTCAACATGACTTGCAAGTACCAACCAAATCTCAACCCTCCATATTCAAAATCAATGGATTCTATCCGTTTATAACCTTTTCACGACTTTTAGACTTTGTATCCTAACTCTCGCCTATATATATGTATGTAAGTGTTTCAAACAATTATTTGTAAATTGGCTTCAAATGATTATTGTTGGATTCATTAAAATGCCAAAACAACAAATTACAAACAAATGGCAGGTAAACGAACAATAAACTACACCGCAACCCCCTTTTGAATTGCAAAACCGATCCTACTAAAGATGAATCGACTCTTAAGGGTCGAGAAATTACTATCCACGGCCCGCTGGACCCTTTTTAGGAATTCCACGGCCTCCGGGGCTAGAGCACCAAGTGTATCAAAATCAAATTGTATAAATACATGTTGATTCTTTAAACAAGCTTTTTCGCGTTTAGCGACTTTGCCAGATTCCGCCTTCAGCGCTGCCTGGCCAGCAACAAACCCATTAAAATGGAAAAACAACAAATTACAAACAAATGACAGGTAAACGGACAACAAGCAACACCGCAACCCCTTTTTGAATTGCAAAACCAATACTACTAAAGATGAATCGACTCTTAAGGTCGAGAAATTACTATCCACGACCCGCTAGACCCTTTTTAGGAATTCCACTGCCTCCGGGGCTAGAGAACCAAATGTATCAAGCACATTGAAAAAACATGAGCGGTGACCGGATGAGGAGAAGCTAAAATTGGCTAAAAAATGTGAGCGACGGACGACTGAGAGGCTAAATTTGGCTAAATCGTGGGTGGAAATTTTAGACATGTTTCTTTTCCGCTTTCCCTTTCTTTGAACTAGTTTCCCTTGCTTTTACCTCTTTCTACTTTCAAAGAAACAAACTATTTAGTGCAGCTGGTCTATTTAGAAAGATATCATCAAAAAAGGTTGTCGATTCTTGCACCCGTTTCCGTTCCTCTTCCTTCAGGTATGCTTCAAAATCCATCCTCTTTTCAAGTTCAATCTTTTTTTGAAGCTCAACCTCCTCGATACGCTGCTGTTTAATCCGCTCAAGCTGAGGTAAACTTGGAACGTTAACGGTCTTCTTACCGTTGATCATGGTTAGGACAGGGACCCCTGTCCTCTATAATATACAAATAATAAAATGAGTCAGCCTTTTTAATAAAAAATATAATAATGAAATGAAGAAGGTATATTCATACCTCCTGCATCTTCCTTTAGCTTTCTTCATCCACACTCGCCAAGATATAGGGCTCAGCACGTTCCATATGGATCACATATTAAAGGCAACTCCTGGTTCCAAAGCCGTCTTAAGATGTGTGTAGACAAAACATCTGACCATTTGTGCACACTCTACTACATGCGCGTTTCCATCAGCAGATCCACATTTTTTTAAATGTTTCATAACGCATCTACATAAAACATGTAAAATTTTAGTTAAAACATCCGAATGATAAAACTATACATATTGTTTTTCTTACTGGGATGTGTCAAACGTAACGTGATTTACACCAAACATCTTGGTGACGTCTCCGTGCACAATTTTTTTCTCGGGAAGTGTGTATAACAAATCTTGTGCATCCTCAACAATAGAAGCAAGATACCGAAAGTATGAGGGGTCACAAAGAAGCCTTATCTTCGTTTCAATCTCGAGAGCAGCCTTGGTTTCAAGGAGTGCCTTATTGTGAAATCAGTATCATACAAATTCAACATCTATATTCTTCAACCGGTTTTCGATTCCGGTTTCACAATTGCGATATAGAATCACTTCAATTTGAAAATTGATCGCGATTTGAAGTGATTCAAAATCTAAATCGTGAAACCCCGATCAATTTCCGACTTAAAGTGATTCAAATCGCAACTCTGAAATCGGAATCGGATACAGGTTGAAGAATAAACTCAAAAATATCACACATAGTTCGAAGATAACGATTCAATCATGGAGATTATAATAAGTGTTAAACCTAGATACAATACGTACGTATTAAACGTAGATATGTAAACAAAATTATCAAATCAAATGTTTGAATTCAAGCAACATCAGTTGAATTTCATGGAGATTAAGATACGTGCTAAACCTAGATACAATACGTATTAATTTAACAAAATTATCAAGTGAAATGTTCGAATTCAATCAACATCAGTTGAATTTCATGGAGATTAAGATACGTGCTAAACCTAGATGCAATACGTATTAATTAAACAAAATTATCAAGTGAAATGTTCGAATTCAATCAACAACAGTTGAATTTCATAGAGATTAAGATACGTGCTAAACCTAGATGCAATACGTATTAATTAAACAAAATTATCAAGTGAAATGTTCGAATTCAATCAACATCAGTTGAATTTCATGGAGATTAAGATACGTGCTAAACCTAGATGCAATACGTATTAATTAAACAAAATTACAAAGTGAAATGTTTGAATTCAATCAACATCAGTTGAGTTTCAAGTTCGAATTAAACCTAGATCAATGTAAACAAAATTATCTAGTGAAATGTTCAAATTCAATCAACATCAGTTGAATTTCAAGTACGAATTAAACCTAGATCAATGTATGTAACACCTGTGTCACTTCAACCATCAAACAAATACCCAACCAATGAAATATTGTATTTCATACTTTGGACTTGTATAAATATGTGTATCTTTTGCACATATCAACTCTTGTTCGATTTCAAGCTCTAAATCGCTTTCTGGAAGGTTATACGCGCACTGATGCGTAAATATAACCAGTTTAACGCAACAAACACTCCGGAATAGTGAAATAGGCTTAACATACCTTAAATAACCTTTACATAACTTAGAAATAAGTTTTGAAGGCTTTGGTATGGCAAAATCAAGTTAAATCGCTTACAGGGACTAAAGTTGACAAACTGCGAAAGTATGCCAATTTGAACTATAACAGACATTCCGGAACATGACCATAAGTTAAACACACCATAAATATCCTTTACATAGCTTAGAAATAGGCTTGAAGGGGTTCGGTGTGCTAAAATAAACTTTTGGCTCATTCAAGGACTAAAAGTGTCAAAAAGTGCACAAGTTTGCATTTTCGCGCATAACTTACGTTCTGAATACATCCGGACATCCAAAAATTTATGTAAGCACTAAAATATTTTATTTTAGTGTTCGGCATAAGAAAAATCCATTCGTCGCGTCATTTGGATCGTTTTTCGCGCTTGTGCGCATTCCGTCGTAATTAACCGAACAACGCAACCGTACGGCTAAACGAACCGACATCCGAGATATTTTTGAGCACATTTTAAGTTCCCTATACTTTAACTTCATTTTAGAGCTTTGAAATGGGGTTAACGGGCCTTAAACGTGTCGAAAATGGGCTGAATGCATGACAGGGACCAAAAGTGTAAATCTGCCAAACTTAGGCCTAGCGCACCTCTACACTTATATTGTAACGGTGCGCTAGCCAAGTTCAGACCAGATTCAGTGTTTTTAACAGCAGTTTGCAGCTGTTTAATCCTCCACCACACATTCACACATGCTTAGTCAGCTGATAAGAACCATTTTTAGACACCATAACTTTCCGACACTTGTACGGATGCGATTAAAGCACGGTTTCCATGAAACGATCTTAACGGTGGACCGAATACTATAAATACCCCATGCCCCCATTGCTTAAACCACTAGAATTTTGATTTGAGAAACTCTAAGTTGAAACCATTGTTTCATACCTGAGATTCTTGAATCGAGATTAGCATTCGGGGACCCTTCGTAAGTATTCTTTCGTTCTTTTATTGCTTTTCGAGTCTTTCGAGTCTGAAAGTCAAACTTTGTTTGACTTTCTGCGTTGACCAGTAATGGTCAATGCGAAGTTCGTTTGAACTTCGCAACGTGAGTGTAATCACGTTGGTTATAGTCCCTTGGGACTATGCCTACTGATTACCACGTTGTCTAGGGTCGTAGGGTAAGCGATCTGATAAATCGCTTATACCTTCGAACCCGACCCAGTTTGGTCGATCATTAGGATCCGACCAAATACATTAGGTGACCATAGTATATAGGGAATAACCTTCCGAGGTTATACCTTATGGTCGCTTCGTTTAAGTAGTTGTATGATAGGTAGTTTATATGCCTTAGGTAAATTACCAGAATACCCTTTTCATGTATAATTGGTAATTAAGCATATGTAACCTAAACTTTTGTCACATAACTGATTATGTAACATGTTTAGGCATATAACACTTGTCATAGGACTAGTTAAGCGGTCCGAACGCGTTTCACGCGCACGACGCGTTAAAGTAGCATAAGCTACCTTAATGGGCCGCGATGGGTCGAAAGCACTTAGGTTAGTCTCAATGTAGTATGTAGGCCTTGTTAAACCATATCATATGAGTTCCAATACTCATTTGGTTTACCAAGCCTCATCCTATCCGATCTCCCGATTTAAGTCCGGTTTATTTATATAGTTTTAGATTGCCGACTGATTCCGTGCTCCCTCTAGCTTTGTTTGGTTATTGTTCAAGACCTCTAAGCATTCTCAGGCGAGTACATTATTCCCCTCTTTTACTGTTTTCAACTATTTTGGGGTGACTCATATGTGCTAAATGTTTTAACAATGATTTCAAGAACGATTACAATAACAATTACAATGTGATTTCAAGAACGATTACAATAACAATTACAATGTGATTTCAAGAACGATTACAATAACAATTACAATGTGGTTTCAAGAACGATAACAATGGTTTCAAAAACAATTACAATAGTTTCAAAAACAATTACAATGTGGTTTCAAGAACGATAACAATGGTTTCAAGAACGATTACAATGGTTTCAAAAACAATTACAATGGTTTCAAAAACAATTACAATGGTTTCAAGAACGATTTCAATAAAGTGAACAAACTTGTTGGTTGTAGTTACATAACCAATGACATTCATTAGCAATGATCAAGCCGACCAGTATTAGGTTATGGTACCATAGGATCTGACAAATCCCGTTATTCTCTATACCCATGGTTATGTGTGGGTATTTTGGGTAATGACTGAATCTGTAACTATTAATTTACCCTTTGGTAAGGGTTTGTTAAGAACGAGAACGAGAGCGAGTTGGAACGAGGAACGAGTCAAGAAGGTTTGAATGTTATTAGAAAATCGACCATTAAGTAGTTTCACAATTAAAACAAGAACGATTTGAACGATTAAAACAAGAACGATTTGAACGATTGGGTAAACATTTGGACATGATTTACATTTGATCATGCATTTCCACGAAACATAGTATTGATTTAAACCAAGTTTTACTTCAATACTTTGTTTTGTGCGTTTCACCTATGGTTTAGTTGATGCATTTCACTGGCCATACATATCATTTTGGTTATACATTACATGGTTTACATTTGACACAAACACTTTTGACATTGGTTATACATAACATGATTTACATCTTGACATGAACGTTTTGACATATTATTTCAATACGTTTGACAATTTGTTTAAACATAGACATCTTACATTGGTGGTTTGTTTGGGTAAGTAATTTGAGTAACGGTGCGTGTGTAATATGATACAAGCATGGTGGATACGCCGCTGGTACTTCCTATATATAAGTGTTTGTATGGTATTACATATTGTAGCGTTATTTGAATCATTTCAGTTTGAGACATAGAACATTTTATACAAGTAACATACTTTTCACAAGACATTGATTTACAAACAACTTATCTTATACAAACTCATTTTACATGGTTATTCATTTAATCATGCATTATTCTCTTATTTATACATATCATCTGAACTTATTATTTTTCAAATGATTTACAAAGACAAAGCAAATTACAAGGTTCATGACTAAACATTTTCTTAAACAGAAGTCATGAATCTTATTTTCACAAAACCTATGTACTCGCCAGCATTTCTTTGCTGACCTCGTTTTCACATATGTTTCAGGTATTGTTGAATGATATCGATTGATAAGATGCATGCTCACATAGGACTGGACAAGGCCTTAGTGACTCAATAACAATGATAGACTATGTTTAAATTGTGTATTTAGATTTCCAGACGATGTAATTATTCAATGTTTAATAAAACGAAACACTTTTTGGTATCCATGGTTATGAAACATTAATTCTGTTACAACACTCCCCGATGTTTCCGCCGCGTTATGTATGTTACACGTGGTCGGGGTGTGACAATGTAAACAAAATTATCAAGTGAAATGTTCGAATTCAATCAACATCAGTTGAATTTCAAGTACGAATTAAACCTAGATCAATGTAAACAAAAATATCGAGTGAATTTACCATGATTGGGAGCTTGATTCGTGAATTTTTGGCGAGACGATGATGAAGCGAGTGTGATACTAGAAGCTTCTCTTTTATATTAATTCAAAACTCTCACGCTTCCGTTTAAATTTGTTTCTACTATTGTAATTTATATTTACTAAATAAAATGTGTAAGAATAATATTTTTATTTATTAAAAAAACAAAAAAGGTGGCTCGTGAGCCAGCCCGGCTCGTTTAGCCTACAATTTGAGCTCATTAAGATGAATGGAGCCGGCTGGGCTCGGCTCGTCACAAAGCTTTTGGTTCACGTCATTTCTTTTAAGAATTGAATACCCTTAAATAAACTAGAAATTTAAAGGTTTTAGGTCTTAGATTAGTTGGAACTAGTTTTATACCTATCCGAACAGGTAGCTTAATATAACATAATATTAAACCAAGTGTTATCGGCTCCTTCAAATGGCCAGTGAAGGGCATGTGACAACTTCCAAATTTGCATGCATCCGTACAATTACTAAATGATGATTAAGTGCTTAATGACTGTGCTGAATTATACTTGACTGCTTTCTGATTACTACATCATACATACATGTGCATCACATTTCATACTGTCACCTCATTATCACATGCAAACTCTTAGTGACATAAACGATGCACAAAGCACAGCCTGCACAGTTAGCGGATAACTCAGAAAACGCTGACGATGTTCAGTACATAGACAGACAGTGTTTTAAGACCACGTATGGGCCAGAGACAAGATACTACACTAGTACGGTGTGTAGGAAAGTAAGGACCATAAAACTGCTTCACTAGGTGATAATTTAAGTGCCGGAAAGTGCCTAAAACCCACACAAAGTGCAAAATTCTGCATATTTCAGCAAAATTCAGCTTTTTTAATAAGCTTGTTACATGCAAAAAGTGTCGCAAAAAGTTACATAAAGAACACTATACGGTATAACTTAGCACTTTAACGAACCGGTAACTAACCGAACAACCGGACATTACCCGAGACACCAAAATATTACTAGAAGCATTGTTTTATTTATTCTGAGCTAGTTGTGGTTCCCGAACACCCTAACAGACTACATAATGCATCCTACATTTAAAACACTAGACTTTACACTTAACCTCCAACTAATTATCTAATTTACCATTTAAACTTACACTTACCCCCCCCCCCTCTCATGATTTACGGTCACAATGGGGTGACCCCACCAAGATTTTCCCTAATCTTCTCTAAATCTTTCCATGATCTTGCTTGGATTGCCTAGAGATCATGTATGGTACTATTGGAACACAAAACCCTTTGGATAAAAGAATTAGGGGATTATAAGATGGACATAAGCTCACTACATCTTCATCACACCACCACTCTCTTCCTCTCCTCCCTCTTCTCGGTCGAAAACCACAACAATACCACCATCACCTTTCATCCATCATTCATTCATTCCAAGCTCATTCAAGGGTGTAAGAATATGATTTATAAAGCTTGGTGCTCTTGAATCTTGAAGGACCTTCATCATTAGCTTTTATCCTTCACTTTTGTCATCACCAACATATTGTGTTCTTCCCTAGCTTTGTGCTAGTTGTAAGACTCTCTTGATCCTTATTTACTTCTTATGTAGTTGATTAATAGATGATGAATATTGTTAAACATGATGAACACCAAAGAACATGAACATAAAACTCTAACATAAGCTTAACATATGATGAAATATTGATGAAATAATGTTGTTTAATGTATGAATAATATTTGCTTGTGGTTTTCTTGAGATTATGATGTTGATCATCATAAGGAACTTGCTAGATTTGTGATTAAACACATGATCTAGCAAGTAAAAGGATGATTATGTGAGATAATGAGATGATCATCCTCTTGTGTAAACATGAACTTGATAAATAAAATAATTTCTTGTAAAATAATAATCAAGTGAGCTAATAATCTTATGGATCTAAGATTCATGAGTGGTTTTTCAAAAAGAACCAAGCTCAAAATATGGTTTTTAGAAGATCTTGATTATTACTTAAACCAACACTAATTTTAGTGGTAAAACAAGTGTATAAACACTTATGAAACAAGAAGATGCCATAAAGAAACGTTTTTGTGAAATATGTTTACAAGTTGTAAACACCTAAATTCTTTAAGAATGAGATTTTTAAAGAAGTAAACAAACTTTAAGGGGTAACTAGACCTACTAAAACACTTTACCAAGTTACTACAAGTTTTTGTGAAAGATCAAGTTCATGTTGTTACGTAAATTGTATAGTTTTTGCTCTTGGTAAGTAAAAGTTGTTTAAGGTTGATTACTGATTGCTTATGATGATTTTTGAAAAGAAAATGATATGCTTTAATAGCATGGACACCTCCATTTTTAGATGAAACTATGGCAAAATTTTCTAAAAATATAAACACTTAGCAAAATGATTTCTAACAAGTATTTACAAGTGTATTTAACTATAGTTTTCAATATAAACTTTGCCATAGAATTTGTTACAAAAATACAAGTATTGGAGGTTGGTTTTTATAAATAAAAATGGGTTAATATATATTTAGAATATATATATATATATATATATATATATATATATATATAGGGGAGAGTTCATTGGGGAACACTAAAAAAGTGGGGAACAGGGGAACACTTTTAAAAATTATACTTAACATGTTAAAAAAATATTTTTCTAATTTTTTTTCGGCGCTTTTTCTTATAAATACAAGTAGAAACATTTTTGATAAAAAAAATCAAAAACTAAAAATATAAAAAAATGTTTAAAAAACAGTTTTATCTTATAGAATTAACTTAACATGTTAAAAATAATTTTTTTTTAAAATTTTTTCAGCGCTTTTCTTTATAAAAAGGAGGAGAATCTAGTCGAGTAAAAAAATATTTTTTCTAAAAAAAACAATTTTTAGCCCTTTTTTAATTGTTTTTTTTTAATATTTTTAGTTTTTGATTTTTTTTATTAAAAATGCTTCTACAAGTATATATAAGAAGAAGGGCCGAAAAAGATGTTTAAAAAATTAATTTTTAACATGTTAAGTTAAATTTTTAAGAGTGTTCCCCGGTTCCCCACTTTTTTAGTGTTCCCCAATGAACCTTACACTATATATATATATATATATATATATATATATATATATATAAGACACTTGTGTGAATATTTGTATACGTTGTGAAATAGTTATATTATTTTAGGGTAAAATAATATGACTTAACAAAATACCAAGAACTTACCATCCAAGATAATACCAAAGATCACAAAGGAATAAATATATAAGTTACACACATAATATTGAGGAACCGAACGATAGAACGTGACTTATAAAATATTCCGGAGAATACTGTTATAAATATATTTTGGTAAAATATTATTTTGGGATACGGAAGAAATGAGAATATGATTTTTGTTATTATTACAAAGTATATCATATTTTCAACAAGGAGAAAATATATTATTTTTGGGAAGTAAAAATATATATTTTCTTGAATATTTAGAAGATGTATGATTTTTGGGAAAGATATATATTTTCTTGAAATACATCATTTTTAGACAACATAAGTTTACATATATATTTTCTAAAGTGAGACTTGAAAATATATTATTTCCGAACTACAAAAATACATGTATAAGATACCCTCATCCTTGGGAAGGAAATACGAAAATAAATACTTGAGGAGTATTAATACAGAAATATTGTTTAACGATTATTCCAAAAATTAAATATAATTTAAAGTTAAAATAATTTATTTTAACAAGTAATTATAACTTGGAATAATATTGGGAACATAAGAAATGTAACTCAAAAACGTCAAACCCTAAGCCAAGGCACGGCCTTCGTCTAATAGACATTAGTACATTGTAGGGAGTCGTGTTCGCTGAGGAGATTTGGGTTACGATTCTGAAGACGCAATACTGTGAGTTCATGTCCCCCTTTTCCTTTAACTGTTTTCAATTTTATACTTCGGGGGTGAAATACATGTT
>JARYGA010057770.1:0-24271 GCA_030545235.1 Helianthus tuberosus
ATGTATTGACTTTTATTTTAACGTATGTGACAGGTGCTTAGGATGCATGTGTGGTAGGAAATGGAAGCTAGAATAAAGCTTTAGAGCCCAACAAATAGTTGTCTGTAGATAACGAGTTAGGGGTCTCTAGAAGCAGATAAACAATTGCTACTCGTTTAAAATTTGAGTTGTCGGAACAGAATATTTGTCTTGATGCTTGTCTGTAATAATTATTTGACTGTTTGAGATACGGTATGGGACGTATTATTTAAATTGAATAGTTATGATAATTGTTGTGGAAACTTCTGGACAATCTGTTTCGCTCAGTGCCACGCCCCGATGACTCCGCCATCGGTTGGGGTGTGACAGATTGGTATCAGAGCCATAACTATAGGGAATTAGGCAAGACTCGACCTAGTCCGGGTCGAAGTCTTAGATACCTAGACTATAGTTAAGAACCAGCAGACCGACTTGTGCATGACCGGTAGGGGTTATGTACGAGCTTACTTCTCGCTCTTTTCGTTTATTCTACACTATCACTGCACTCGAATTTTCAACTATGAGTAGACAATAAGGCCGAGAATAGGTGTGAAAACCGCAAACTCTTGACTAAAGTTGCTTACTCAGCTCACATTTTAGCTGCAAGCGAGGAGAAGTATGCCAAGTTAGGAGTGAAATCCATATTTTGATGAATAATCTCCTCAGCTTTATCAAAGCAGGGACGAAGTTGTTAAGCCAGGGGTGAAACCCTAACCTTGATGACTTGTTCCGCGCATTTTACAAAACTCTCACCAAAGATTCGACGGACTCCAACGATCTGAAGACACGATGGAACCAACGGGATGTGTGCCAACGCCCAAGAATCGAGGCAAGGGCATACTCCTGGAGGTCAAACGTGCACAGCGGATCCTTGCGAATAGTTGAATTACTTTGGATAGTCGAAGTCTACTAGCCGCAGATAATCTATCCCTCCCTCGATTTTATGTGTTTCAAATCCAAGCCGCTATTGCTGACTACGATAATTTGTTGATTTTATGTGTTTTTACGTGCTTCTACCTGTTTATTCGCTAAATTTTGAAGAATTAATCGATTTGTGCATCAGCTTCAATCGACACACACGACTCGCACTGCTATTCTACCTCAAATCGCTAACAAATCGCTCGCACTATACTATATTCGAACACTCGCGAGCTTTGAATGATAGGTTTCTGTAATCTGACTGCCTCTTGTGTGAAAACACTTCTTTGCTCTACGTGCCTAGGAATTTTGTGACTATGTGCCCTATGTGCTTATGTGATTTCATGTTAAGTATTTCCGTAATTATACGTGTTCCTGCGCTTTAGTAAGAAGTAGACGTGTGAGGTGAGATTCGAATACAATGTGTTGAGTTCCGTGGCGATGTCTCTTGCAGACCATGTCATCTGGATCCCGTCATGCACTCTCTCGTCGGGAAAAGAGGGACAAACGCCTTGCTTCCATTATCGCTAAAAGTGTGGCAAAGGCCGTGAGCGACGTCTATGAGAATGCCAGCAAATCATCCGAGGAATCGAGAACCGAAGCTCCTAAGGTTGCTGCAAGACCTTTCAGTTTCAAGCAATTCAAGTCATGTGGGCCAAAAGAATTCACTGGCGAAGGAGGTCCCACTGAACTATTTCACTGGTTTGACTCTATCGCGATTACTCTGCGACAGAGTGATTGCCCTGATGACCTTCGAACTCTGAATGCTACCGGCGTCTTTCAGTCCCGTGCTCTAGACTGGTGGATGGCCGAGAGGAACAAGTGAGGGAACGATGCAGCTTACGGTCTGTCATGGGACGAGCTCAAGGAGGTTATGCTAGAGGAATTCTGCCCTCCTCACGAACGTCAAAAGTTGGAAGATGAATCTTGGCACATACATCAGAAGGATGGAGACAATGCTGGTCTCACTACTCGCTTCAAACAGCTCAGCATCATCTGTCCCGATCAAGTCAAGACCCCTGAGATCACCATCAAGAAGTACATCCGAGCTTTGCCCGACTGCGTTGCTGATTTCGTGCAAGCGGCTAAGACTACCACGATTGAGGAAACCTATCTGTTGGCCGCTGAGATCAATGACAAAAGGGTTAAAGCTGGTGTATGGGATAAGACTTCCAAGCATCTGCATCAGGCTACTGCTACCGTACCAACTGCTGAACCCACCTCATCAAGCAACAAGAGAAAGAACAGCTCCACCAACAAGAACTGTGCGATTACTGCTGCACCGATTCAAGTTGTACCTGCCCAACAGCGTCAAGTAGTGGCACCTGTGGCCAATGCACCGCCTGCAAAGCGTGCATATACTGGGCCACACCCGCTCTGCCCTACTTGCACCTACCACCACCCGACTGCTATTCAATGCCGTTTCTGTGCTCATTGCAATGTGTACGGCCACTTTACTGCCAATTGCCGTATTCTTCAAGCTCCTGTCAATCAAGCTCTACTCACTGTCCCACAGGGTCAGCTAGCACCTCCGGCACCCACAGTCAAAGCCAGAGCCTGCTTCTCATGTGGCGACCCGAACCATTTCGCCAACGTGTGCCCAAACAGGGTTGTGAAACAAGAGCCTCAGCAACAGCAGCCACAACAACCACCGCAGCAGCAACAACAGGCCGCACGCGCCAGAACTTTCAATCTCAATGTGCGTCAATGTAACACCTCGAAAATTTACGTCCAATAATGTCTTGACACGTGTCATGGGTCTTGAATATGTGAAAACATACTTTAGAGGGACTAAAGTTGACAAACAGTGATTATAAGGGTCCAAAGTGTCAACAATGGATAAATAGGCTCTAAAATAACCCTACATGGTGTTTATAATCTTAAACGATTAGATCATGGATCATACAAAGCGGAAAATGAAATAAAGTGAGGAATTACAAACTACAGGGGCTAAAAGTGTCAACATGTTGAAAGTATACCTCTGAGTTACCTTTTGGCAAACCCGAAGCTTTGTAATGATAAAATATACTCACTAGAATATGTGGTAAGAATTTCATCAAGTTTCGTTATCGTATGAGAAAGTTATGATCAAAACCGTGCACGAAGGGTTAAATGCGTTAACATTGAATTTCGTGACTTTTCGGGTAAGCACAAAGTTAACCAAGGACTTTACCATATTTGTAAATGTCCCAAGGCCCTTAAAAATCAGATTTGAGGGTCTAATGAGCAAGAAAAATAAGAAAAACCACGTAACAAAGGACAAGGACTGAAATGTAAATGTTGAAAACATGTTAACCTGTTCTGCGCTTGTACGCGGCCCGCGAGGGGCTCTTCGCGGCCCGCCTACGAGTTACCAGCGACAAACAACCTACAGATGCCAGTTATCAGGTCTGATCTCGATTGTTTCCAGCTGTATACGACTCCAGAGCCTCACCAATGGGTTTACATGCACCTAGGGGCACTTGGACACTTCTCATAACACTCATAGACTCTTGTGGCAGCTCCATGTGAGATCAAAGTTAGCATAAAAAGGACTTGAAGTAGTAACATTCAAGCACTTGCAACTTCTAAAATTCACAAGAACATCTCTGGAGCTCTCTGGACGTCAAGACAACCTTCTAGTGGTCTCTAAGCTTTATTAGGACTCTTGTAAGTGTTTATAACCTCCTCAAATTCGTTCTAGCTTAGTTATTCAAGCAAAAGTCAAACCATCGTAATTTCAGTTTGACTTTGTGATTAAACGAAATTTGCTCAGTCATTTCTCGAATTAAAGGTACCTACAAGTTGGTATTTATGTGGGTAACAAACCCTTAAAAGGGTATTTTCAGATTCCCACTCTAACTATGTTAATTGTCGAGTCAAAGCTTGTTTCAAAAAGTCAACAGAATTGTTATTTGCAAATTTAAGCATGATTAGCAATATAGGGTACATGCAACCTGTTTGATCATTAAAATAACATGGCAATTAATGTAAGAACATGTCTCAACATGTTCAACTCGACAATTTTCAGTTTAAACCCGAATCGGAACCGAAAGTCGCATAAATTGACTTTTTCTTTGACTTTCAGTTCTGATCCGTTCATGCATGTTTGAGATCTGCCTTAGAGCTTATTTTGGACCAATTTTCATATATGTATAACTCTCTGAGATTGTACATCTTGGTTCAATACCTATCCGATTCGTATGCATGTTTCCGATTTATGCTTAAATGTGACTATTATGCCCTTTTGGCTATAAAACGTGATTTTTGAAAAAGTGAAAGAGTAGAAACATTTGTTATTGATTTATAAACTTGCACCTAAAATTTGATATCAGTTTGAGGTCCATAATAAGAGTTATGCTCATTAGCGTATTTTGAAAGCTTTATGTTAATTAATTGGCGTAATTAGCATATAACCTATTTAAACCCACTTTTTAATATCAAACTCTTTACCCACTGTTATAATATAATATTTTGGGATTTTTAAAGATTTTTATTTAATTTTTGGCTGAGCATAACATAGGTCTCTAAGTTAAATTCGGTTAATACCGATTTTGCCCTTTTAAGCCATAAAATGAGTTTTACAAATCCTTTTGACCCCAAACCTTTTTCTACTGATTTTATTTTATAAATAAAATATTTTGAGCATTCTGGAAATATAAAAATATCAGCTTTCTTTTAAAAACCCGGAAACGGCTCTAAATCGCCTTTTTAAGCGTTTTTATCGCATAGTATGCACTATAACCATATTAGACATATAAGATTGATACCTACTGATGTTTTTAGCATATTTTTATATAATAACAGTAAGTACAAGTTTATAAACTCAGGTTTCCAAATTTTGACATTTTTAGCCCTTGTGAAATTACCAAAATACCCCTAAGGTGCATAGTTTGGTTTTAAATGATAAGTCTCACATATGGGTCATACCCTACTGTTATAACATGTTAAATTAAGTATATTTACTATATAAATCAGACCCGTAACTCAGATTTACAAATAAACTCTTTTATAATCTTTTAAATGACCAAAATGCCCTTATAAGGCATAAATTGTGTTTAAATTCATTTGGGGCATAATAGAAAATATCTTACTAATATTATAACATATTTAAGCCATATTATCTCAGGCAACTTGCATATGACTATTATGGTTACCCGTAACGCCTTTTCGCGCTCGGTTCGGTTTATGTAACTAGTTTGCATAAATTAACAGAAACGGGTCAAACCTTATCGTTTTTGTCTCAAAATCCAGAATGTGTTTAGTATACCCATATTATACAAGTCTTCAAACTTGTCGGGTCTAAATCACATTCTATCCGGTCTTCGCTTAATCGTACGTTTGAACCGTATCGTCCTTAAAACTAGCCGGTCTAAGCTTAGGCTTAAATAAAGACCCGTTAGAAATCTAATAGGTTATTATAAACCTTTGTTCCAGAATAAGAAGAACCAGTAAAAGCTACCTCCACTTGCTAGTTGTGATTTATACTTTACTCAGGTAAATACTTTTAACTTATTTTCCCTATACGGGCTTGGGTTACGGTATATAGAATACCGCTTGATCGAGCTTCAAATCTTACATCTTTGGGTGGTTAATTGAATAATTTGATCGGCTCGTTTAAACAGTCTTGTTCACTTAAAGCCTTTGGGGGGTTAATGACCATGTCCCGGATATCCTTGGCATCATCTTACGAGATGGCCACGACCTGAGCATGAGTTGTAGGCGTACACCTGCCAGTGTATAACTCTATAATGTGGTGTGTCTATTGATCTTTAACCCGGACAAGATCCGGGCTACTGAATGCACAAGTAACATGTAATTCGTTCACATGATTATATTGTATAAGTAACCCAAGTTATAAAAAGGTTTTGTGCCACGTGCATTCAAATCAATTTTCAACCCTTTTCAAAATGAGTCAGTTAAATTGTATTTACCAGTATAAACTGACGTATTTTTTCCAAAAGGTTAAGTGCAGGTACTACACGTAATAGGCTGGCTGTCTTCTAGAGCATCCACAATAAGTCTCGCAAGCTTGGACGACAATAAATTGTTGAACAATATCTTATTTTTTATTTTGATCCGCCTGTGGATCCGTTTCAACTATTTGTGATATTTAATATTACACTTTATTAAAGTTGAAATGAATCTATCTTTGCTTCCGCTGTGCATTTATATTTTGTGTTGTTTGTCTATGATTATACCAACTACGTCACGATACTCCCCACCGGGCCCACCGGTGACACGTGGAAAATAGGGGTGTGACAGGTTGGTATCAGAGCCAACTCTGAGTGAATTAAACACTAACCTTTTGTGTTTAATCTCAGTTACACAATTGCACAATCCTCGATTCTCGAGTCTAGACAAAGAACTTAGGAATTTTCCAAATTTTGGTTTTATTTCTAACTTTGTCTTATATATTTTTGTGTTGTATCACTTGTTGTTTTTGACAGCTTCACAAAAATGCCGCCACGTATGAGAGGAAGAGGAAGGGGACAAGGAGCTCATGTAGCCCCAAATGACCACGAGGCCGGACCATCACACCGGCGAACACCTTTGGACCCCCACAACACAGATGCTCAGGATCTTTGGAGGTCCTTTACTGAACCAGCTAGGCGCTCAGTTTCACTGAGTACCTCACCTTCCATCCCACACTCCTTTGGGCCTCATTCTGAGAATGAGCCCCATAACTCTCACCAGTCCTATATTCCTATAGGACACCAATCACCCTTTGACAAACCATCACCTGTTTTCCAGGGCTTGTTCAACCCTGGTGACTACCTTGATGTGCCTATGGGTGTTAACCCACTTGGGCCCGAAGACCACTTTTCTGGTGGCAACCCGATGGACATCGATGAAGATACCGATCCTTCAATGCCACCATCCGGAACTCCGAACCACCCCATTGAGATTTCTGATGGGTCACCTTTCATGGGATCACCATACAATGGTCCCGACAGTTATGAGGAGATGTTCAAACAGTATGACTGGGCTTTTACTCCCAGTTACCATAACTCTCCCCTGCACCAGCCACACCACTCTCCCCTGCACCAGCCACACCACTCTCCCTTGCACCAGCCACAGCAGCAGCCACAGCAGCAGCAGAATCCTTCCGAGGATTCCCGACTAGTCGCGGTCACTCCGCCGGCAGCACCACCTCGGCTTCAGCCTCCCTCGCCCCCGAGGCGAAGGAGAACTACCGTGCGAATATCCGCACGAGGGGGGATACGCATCAGCACCCCTCCACATTCAAGCAACAACCGGTACTCGCCTGTCCACGAAGAACCAGAGACGGGAGAATCTTCACACCCCATCTCAGAAGTGAACACTGCGCCAGTCGCGCCACAACCACCCTTGGGTTTTGGAGACCCAATTCCCACTTACACTGGTGCTGCAGCATTCAACCCCTTCGAGCAGCAGATCCACACAGGTTATAACTTTACAGAGGATCCCTACTGGATAGCAGCAAACTCCAACACTCTCCATCAGGAAGGTCCCTACGGAGGTCCCTGGGCTACGGGACAATCGGCCTATGGATACCCACCATATGGGTATCAGCAACCACAGCCTCCTCAACCTCCACATTATCAACAACAGCCTCCTCAACCTCCGCATTATCAGCAACCACCTCAGGCGCCGGCGATGTCACCGCCCCAAATGCAAGAAATCCTTCGTGAGATACAAGAGGTGCGTCAAGAGACGCGGCATGAGTTGCGGCATGATCGGAGGCATAACCGGGGGATGTTTAAGAAGATGGTGGATTTAATTAAGGGTAAAAGCAAGAAGGGTCACTGAATCCTTTGTTTGTTTGGTTATCTTAGTGTGGTACTCATGTCACTGCGTGGACATATATATTTATTTCAGTACTCTACCCCTGCGTGGGTATTCTTTTTCTGTTCTGCCCCTGCGTGGGCATGTCTTTTTATTTGACCCCTGCGTGGGCATGTTGTTTATGTAAAAGTCCCGTTTAGGGCAAACTCGTACTGGTTTAATTTTTATTTGGAATGGTTAATTTAAGTTTTTCATTTTTAAATTATGTGCATAAACATAGTGTATAAATAAATGAAAAATAACATTTATTATTTTGATTTACCATTTTAATAAAATAATAAGGATCTTAAAAGGTAAAACCTAGCTGTTATGTTATCATAAATTTAGCCAATATGGTAGAACCTGTTTAAAAGATTCAATTCTCTGTTAACATCTGTAAACATGTTAACATTCTTGGCTAGTGTGATCCGTAAAATCACACATGTCACCCTTTTTATAAATTACCCAAATTTATATTTTTAATATATATTTGATTATGACAAAATACCTACGGGCTATAATTAATGTCATATAAAACAAAAGGCAGCTGTAGTTTACAGACTCCCTGCCAAGAAAAGGATTAGTTTTTATTTTATTCAAACTTTAATCCTTTAAGATCTAAATTTTTTTTTTTAATTTAGAAATTGTCTACGTGACTAGGCCTGTTGTGTCAATATTTTATTTTATTCCAGGATTAAATTACTAATAAAAAGTCCTGAATGAAATCATTTAGCAAATTAACTGATATGGCTTTTATTTACCATGGTTAATAAGTCGTCAAGAACGATAATACTGTTTAGGCTTCTAAATAGACTTTGTCCTTATTTTTATGTAGCAATTTAGACTACATGGCTAAGTCTGAAGAATTAAACAGACGTCCAGCAGAAAACCCTGAAAATGCTAAGATATTAGTAACTGGTGCGGAGTTGAAAGCATTAGTGAATGATGCTGTTGTCGAAGCACTAAATAGGCAGTATAGTGAATCGAGCGGGACCCGAAGCAGGACCCGATCTGCACCACATTCTAAGCCAAAAGTCCACTCTGAGGCTCATAGCAAACCGCCCTCTAAGAAAGATGTACCTAAGATGGATAAGCCAAAGAAGGATGATGATCGACACTCATCAAATCAGAACAGTGTTCCCTCAAAAAGGATGGTGCATGATGCCAAACCACACCCCAAGTCCTGTACTTACAAGTACTTTGTTTCTTGCAAACCTCGGGACTTCACCGGGGAGAAGGGAGCAGTAGATTGTATAACTTGGTTGGACGAAATGGATACGGTTGTAGACATCAGCGGTTGTGCTGAAAGGGATGTAGTAAAATACGTATCCCAGTCGTTCAAAGGAGAAGCACTAGCATGGGGGAAGTCTCTCATACAAGCTGCTGGGAAGATCCCACTCTACAATCTATCATGGGATCAGTTCGTCGCTCTCATTAAAGATAATTATTGCCCACAGCACGAAGTTGAGAGAATTGAGTCAGACTTCCTATCTTTAGTGATGAAGAATTTAGACTGTCAGGCATACCTCACAACTTTCAATACCCTATCTAGGTTGGTTCCATACTTGGTAACCCCAGAGCCTAAGAGGATTGCTCGCTTCATCGGGGGTTTAGCCCCAGAGATTAAAGCAAGTGTTAAGGCATCAAGGCCTGCAACCTTCAGATCAGCAGCTGATCTATCTCTCTCTCTCTTACCTTGGATGTAGTCAGGTTGAGAGCACTCAGGAATTTAGAAGAGAACAAAAGGAAGCGTGAGGACGATACCTCACGAAGATCAGGTAAGAAACACCGAGGTAATGACGACCACAAGAAAGGGTCGGGATCTAGGAGAGATGGGCAACAATCGGGGGATAAGCCCAAATGTAAAACATGCAGGAAGAATCATTTTGGGAAATGTCGATTTGAGTCGAAATCCCAGTCTCACACGAGATCCTGTGGGATTTGCAAGTCTACTGATCATAAGACCTTGGAGTGTAAGAAGCTGAAGGATGCAACGTGTTACGGTTGCAACGAAAAAGGGCACATTAAGTCTAATTGCCCAAAGAACACCAGGAAAACCGAAGATGGGAAGAAGACCAATGCGAGGGTCTTCAAAATGGACGCTAAGGAAGCTGTTCAGGATGACAACGTGATTACAGGTACTTTTCTCGTAAATGATGTTTTTGCTAGAGTATTGTTTGATTCTGGAGCAGATAAGTCTTTTGTAGATAATAAGTTTTGTGAGTTGTTGAAATTGCCTGTAAAACCCTTAAGCGTGAAATATGAGGTGGAATTAGCTGATGGAACCATAGAAACCGCCTCGACTGTTTTAGATGGATGTGTTATATCCATTAGGAATCACTCATTTCCTATGTCCTTACTTCCCTTTAAGCTAGCCGGCTTTGACATTGTGTTAGGCATGGATTGGTTATCGCATAACCAAGGCCATATTATGTGCAATAGAAAGCAAGTGGTAGTCAAAACTCCGTCTGGTGAGTCACTCACCATCCAAGGAGATACCCAGCATGGATTGCCTGAGCAAGTGTCTATGCTTAAGGCATCCAGATGTCTGCAAAAGGGCTGTGTCATTTATATGGCACAAGTTACTATGGACGAGCCAAAGCCTAAGATTGAAGACATCCTTGTCATTTCGGAATATCCTGAAGTTTTTCCCGAAGAACTACCTGGTTTACCACCGGATAGGCAAGTGGAATTCCGAATCGACATCATTTCGGGTGCAGCACCAGTAGCGAGAGCACCTTATAGGTTAGCACCAACGGAGATGAAGGAGTTAAGGACGCAGTTAGATGATCTGCTAGCCAAAGGTTTTATTAGACCTAGTTCGTCTCCTTGGGGAGCGCCGATATTGTTTGTCAAAAAGAAGGATGGGTCAATGCGTCTGTGCATCGATTACCGTGAGCTTAAAAAAGTCACTATCAAGAATAGGTATCCTTTGCCCAGGATCGACGATCTGTTCGATCAGTTACAAGGGGCAAGCTACTTTTCTAAGATCGACTTGAGGTCAGGCTATCATCAGTTGAGGGTCAAGGATGAAGATGTGCACAAGACTGCATTTAGGACTCGTTATGGTCATTACGAGTTCCTAGTGATGCCTTTTGGGCTCACTAACGCACCGGCCGCATTCATGGATCTCATGAATCGCGTCTGCAAGCCTTACTTGGACAAATTCGTCATCGTCTTTATTGACGACATCCTCATTTATTCGAAGAACCAAGCTGACCACGAGAAACACCTTCGTTGTATTCTCAAACTTCTACATCATGAGAAACTCTACACCAAATTTTCGAAGTGCGAATTTTGGCTTCGGGAAGTCCAATTCCTTGGACATGTGGTAAATGAGCGTGGTATCCAAGTGGATCCCGCTAAGGTAGAAGCAGTTATGAATTGGCAAGAGCCGAAGACACCTACTGAGATTCGCAGCTTCCTGGGGTTAGCAGGATATTATAGGCGTTTTATCGAAAACTTTTCAAGGATTGCTGCGCCCCTAACTTCGTTGACACGAAAGAAAGTTAAGTTTGATTGGGGCCCTAAGCAGCAGGAATCCTTTGACATTTTGAAGAAAAAGTTGAGCAATGCACCAGTGTTAACATTGCCCGATGGTATAGAAGAATTTGTGGTGTATTGTGATGCATCCCACACTGGTATGGGCTGTGTACTCATGCAAAAAGGCAAGGTCATTGCCTACGCTTCAAGACAATTAAAGGTACACGAGAAGAACTACACCACCCACGACTTGGAGCTGGGTGCCGTTGTATTTGCATTGAAACTATGGAGGCATTACTTATATGGAACCAAGTGTGTGATCTATTCAGATCACAAGAGCCTTCAACATTTGTTCAATCAGAAGGACTTGAACATGCGACAAAGACGATGGATGGAAACTTTAAATGATTATGATTGTGAGATAAAATACCATCCAGGCAAGGCAAATGTAGTTGCTGACGCCTTGAGCAGAAAAGAAAGAGTAAAGCCGATAAGAATCAATGCTAAGCGCATTGAAATAAGGAATAGTTTGAACGAAAGGGTGCTAGCAGCACAGAAAGAAGCTGTGCTGGAAGCTAACTATCCTGAAGAAAAACTGGGAGTAACTGAGGAGCAGTTATCCCATGACAAAGACGGAATGCTAAGATTGAATGGACGAATATGGGTTCCAGTTTATGGAGGACTTCGGGATGTTATCCTCCAGGAAGCCCACAGTTCCAAATATTCTGTTCATCCTGGAGCTGACAAGATGTACCAGGATCTAAAGGCAAACTACTGGTGGATTGGTTTGAAAAAGTCTGTAGCTGCTTATGTAGCTAAATGTTTGACTTGTGCGCAAGTCAAAGCGGAACACCAGAAGCCGTCAGGTTTATTACAACAACCTGAAATTCCCACATGGAAGTGGGAGATGGTGACGATGGATTTCATCACCAAGTTTCCAAAGACGAGGAAGGGAAATGATACTATATGGGTCATAGTGGATAGACTGACGAAGTCAGCACATTTCCTACCCATCAAGGAAACTTACAGCTCAGACATGTTAGCTCAATTGTACGTAGATAAAATCGTAGCTCTACATGGTGTACCATTGTCAATTATCTCGGATAGAGAGACGAGATACACCTCTCATTTTTGGAAAAGTTTCCAACAGTCTTAGGGCACGCGCTTGAATTTTAGTACGGCTTACCACCCACAGACAGACGGACAGAGTGAGCGTACCATCCAAACGTTAGAAGACATGCTTCGTGCATGTGTGATTGATTTAGGTGGCAGTTGGGATAAGCATCTGCCATTGGTCGAGTTCTCCTATAACAATAGCTACCATACTAGTATTAAGGCTGCGCCTTTTTAGGCATTATATGGTAGAAAATGCAGAACACCCATCTGTTGGGAAGAAGTAGGAGACGTTCAATTATCAGGACCAGATTTGGTTTTTGAAACAACGGACAAGATTGTCCAGATTCGCGATCGCCTGAAAGCTGCCAAGGATAGGCAGAAAACTTATGCGGATCCAAAGCGTAAGTTTTTTCACTTCGAAGTAGGTGACAAGGTATTGCTTAAAGTATCACCCTGGAAGGGGGTGATGTGATTTGGTAAGAAAGGCAAGCTAAGCCCGAGATACATAGGACCTTTCGAGGTTATCGAACGTGTCGGGTCAGTTGCTTATAAGTTAAACTTGCCTGAAGAGCTTAGTGCTATACATAATGTTTTTCACATCTGTAATCTGAAGAAGTGTTTCGCTGATGAATCACTGGTCATACCGCATACGGATGTACATATAGATGAGAGCTTGAAATTCGTGGAGAAGCCGTTGTCGATTGAGGATCGACAGGTGAAGAAGCTTCGAAGGAAGCATGTGCCTATTGTCAAAGTCAAATGGGATGCCCGTAGAGGTCCCGAATACACATGGGAGGTAGAATCCACGATGAAAGAAAAATACCCTCATTTGTTTCAGTAAATCTCGAGGTCGAGATTTCTTTTAAGGGGGTGAGGATGTAACACCTCGAAAATTTACGTCCAATAATGTCTTGACACGTGTCATGGGCCTTGAATATGTGAAAACATACTTTAGAGGGACTAAAGTTGACAAACAGTGAAACTATGTGATTATAAGGGTCCAAAGTGTCAACAATGGATAAATAGGCTCTAAAATAACCCTACATGGTGTTTATAATCTTAAACGATTAGATCATGGATCATACAAAGCGGAAAATGAAAGAAAGTGAGGAATTACAAACTACGGGGGCTAAAAGTGTCAACATGTTGAAAGTATACCTCTGAGTGACCTTTTAGCAAACCTGAAGCTTTGTAATGATAAAATATACTCACTAGAATATGTGGTAAGAATTTCATCAAGTTCGTTATCGTATGAGAAAGTTATGATCAAAACCGTGGACGAAGGGTTAAATGCGTTAACGTTGAATTTCGTGACTTTTCAGGTAAGCACAAAGTTAACCAAGGACTTTACCATATTTGTAAATGTCCCAAGGCCCTTAAAAATCAGATTTGAAGGTCTAATGAGCAAGAAAAATAAGAAAAACCACGTAACAAAGGACAAGGACTGAAATGTAAATGTTGAAAACATGTTAACCTGTTATGCGCTTGTACGCGGCCCGCGAGGGGCTCTTCGCGGCCCGCCTACGAGTTACCAGCGACAAACAACCTGCAGATGCCAGTTATCAGGTCTGATCTCGATTGTTTCCAGCTATATACGACTCCAGAGCCTCACCAATGGGTTTACATGCACCTAGGGGCACTTAGACACTTCTCATAACACTCATAGACTCTTGTGGCAGCTCCATGTGAGATCAAAGTTAGCATAAAAAGGACTTGAAGTAGTAACATTCAAGCACTTGCATCTTCTAAAATTCACAAGAACATCTCTGGAGCTCTCTGGACATCAAGACAACCTTCTAGTGGTCTCTAAGCTTTATTAGGACTCTTGTAAGTGTTTATAACCTCCTCAAATTCGTTCTAGCTTAGTTATTCAAGCAAAAGTCAAACCATCGTAATTTCACTTTGACTTTGTGATTAAACGAAATTTTCTCAGTCATTTCTCGAATTAAAGGTACCTACAAGTTGGTATTTATGTGGGTAACAAACCCTTAAAAGGGTATTTTCAGATTCCCACTCTAACTATGTTAATTATCGAGTCAAAGCTTGTTTCAAAAAGTCAACAGAATTGTTATTTGCAAATTTAAGCATGATTAGCAATATAGGGTACATGCAACCTATTTGATCATTAAAATAACATGGTAATTAATGTAAGAACATGTCTCAACATGTTCAACTCGACAATTTTCAGTTTAAACCCGAATCGGAACCGAAAGTCGCATAAATTGACTTTTTCTTTGACTTTCAGTTCTGATCCGTTCATGCATGTTTGAGATCTGCCTTAGAGCTTATTTTGGACCAATTTTCATATATGTATAACTCTCTGAGATTGTACATCTTGGTTCAATACCTATCCGATTCGTATGCATGTTTCCGATTTTTGCTTAAATGTGACTATTATGCCCTTTTGGCTATAAAACGTGATTTTTTGAAAAAGTGAAAGAGTAGAAACATTTGTTATTGATTTATAAACTTGCACCTAAAATTTGATATCAGTTTGAGGTCCAGAATAAGAGTTATGCTCATTAGCGTATTTTGAAAGCTTTATGTTAATTAATTGGCGTAATTAGCATATAACCTATTTAAACCCACTTTTTAGTATCAAACTCTTTACCCACTGTTATAATATAATATTTTGGGATTTTTAAAGATTTTTATTTAATTTTCGGCTGAGCATAACATAGGTCTCTAAGTTAAATTCGGTTAATACCGATTTTGCCCTTTTAAACCATAAAATGAGTTTTACAAATCCTTTTGACCCCAAACCTTTTTCTACTGATTTTATTTGATAAATAAAATATTTTGAGCATTCTGGAAATATAAAAATATCAACTTTCTTTTAAAACCCCGGAAACGGCTCTAAATCGCCTTTTTAAGCGTTTTTATCGCATAGTATGCACTATAACCATATTAGACATATAAGATTGATACCTACTGATGTTTTTAGCATATTTTTATATAATAACAGTAAGTACAAGTTTATAAACTCAGGTTTCCAAATTTTGACATTTTTAGCCCTTGTGAAATTACCAAAATACCCCTAAGGTGCATAGTTTGGTTTTAAATGATAAGTCTCACATATGGGTCATACCCTACTGTTATAACATGTTAAATTAAGTATATTTACTGTATAAATCAGAGCCGTAACTCAGATTTACAAATAAACTCTTTTATAATCTTTTAAATGACCAAAATGCCCTTATAAGGCATAAATTGTGTTTAAATTCATTTGGGGCATAATAGAAAATATCTTACTGATATTATAGCATATTTAAGCCATATTATCTCAGGGAACTTGCATATGACTATTATGGTTACTCGTAACGCCTTTTCGCGCTCGGTTTGGTTTATGTAACTAGTTTGCATAAATTAACCGAAACGGGTCAAACCTTATCGTTTTTGTCTCAAAATCCAGAATGTGTTTAGTATACCCATATTATACAAGTCTTCAAACTTGTCGGGTCTAAATCACATTCTATCCGGTCTTCGCTTAATCGTGCGTTTGAACCGTATCGTCCTTAAAACTAGCCGGTCTAAGCTTAGGCTTAAATAAAGACCCGTTAGAAATCTAATAGGTTATTATAAACCTTTGTTCCAGAATAAGAAGAACCAGTAAAAGCTACCTCCACTTGCTAGTTGTGATTTATACTTTACTCAGGTAAATACTTTTAACTTATTTTCCCTATACGGGCTTGGGTTGCGGTATATAGAATACCGCTTGATCGAGCATCAAATCCTACATCTTTGGGTGGTTAATTGAATAATTTGATCGGCTCGTTTAAATAGTCTTGTTCACTTAAAGCCTTTGGGGGGTTAATGACCATGTTCCGGATATCCTTGGCATCATCTTACGAGATGGCCACGACCTGAGCACGAGTTGTAGGCGTACACCTGTCAGTGTATAACTCTATAATGTGGTGTGTCTATTGATCTTTAACCCGGACAAGATCCAGGCTACTGAACGCACAAGTAACATGTAATTCGTTCACATGATTATATTGTATAATTAACCCAAGTTATAAAAAGGTTTTGTGCCACGTGCATTCAAATCAATTTTCAACCCTTTTCAAAATGAGTCAGTTAAATTGTATTTACCAGTGTAAACTGACGTATTTTTCCCAAAAGGTTAAGTGCAGGTACTACACGTAATAGGCTGGCTGTCTTCTAGAGCGTCCATAATAAGTCTCGCAAGCTTGGACGACAATAAATTGTTGAACAATATCTTATTTTTTATTTTGATCCGCCTGTGGATCCGTTTCAACTATTTGTGATATTTAATATTACACTTTATTAAAGTTGAAATGAATCTATCTTTGCTTCCGCTGTGCATTTATATATTGTGTTGTTTGTCTATGATGATACCAACTACGTCACGATACTCCCCACCGGGCCCACCAGTGACACGTGGAAAATAGGGGTGTGACAGTCAAGCCCAGGCCGACAACAACGTGGTCAATGGTACGTTCCTTATGAATGGTATTTATGCTTCATGTTTGTTTGATACTGGAGCCGATAATTGCTTTGTGTCGCTCGAATTTGAGAAACTCCTTAGTCGTAAACGTACCCAACTCTCCTCGAGGTTCGATGTAGAAGTCGCTACCGGAAGAACCGTCGCTGTTAATTCTGTTATCCGTGATTGTACTCTCGAGCTCAACAATCACATCTTCCCAATCAACCTTATTCCAATGCGACTCGGAAGCTTTGACATCATAGTAGGCATGGACTTTCTTCGAGAAAACCATGCTGAAGTTGTGTGCTTCGACAAGATGATTCGTTTTTTGCTCGCCAATGGTGATTTATTGTGTGTTCATGGTGATACTACTTCGAAAGGTCTCAAACTTATGTCATGCCTCCAAGCTAGCAAGTATCTCCGCAAGGAATACAGAGCTTTCTTGGCTAACGTCGTAGCAGCGGAGAAGGAAAAGAAAGAGAAGAAGGAAGTGAAAGACGTTCCCGTGGTTCGAGGATTTCCTAATGTTTTTCAAGAGGATCTTCCCGGATTACCTCCAAGTCGTGATATCGACTTTTGCATTGACCTTATTCCTGGAGCAAATCCTATTGCCAAAGCTCCTTACCGACTCGCACCATCAGAAATGCGCGAACTCTCAACCCAACTCCAGGAATTACTTGAAAAAGGCTTCATTCGCCCGAGCACCTCTCCTTGGGGCGAACTAGTCCTTTTCGTCAAAAAGAAGGATGGGTCGTTCCGGATGTGCATCGACTACCGGGAATTGAATAAGTTGACTATCAAGAACCGTTACCCTCTTCCTCGTATCGACGATTTGTTTGATCAACTACAAGGCGCTACGTGTTTCTCGAAGATCGATCTACGTTCAGGTTACCATCAGCTACGCATTCAAGAGGAGGATATACCCAAAACCGCATTTCGAACCCGTTACGGCCACTACGAATTCGTTGTCATGCCCTTTGGCCTAACAAACGCACCAGCGGTTTTCATGGATCTGATGAATCGCGTGTGCAAACCATATCTTGACCGTTTCGTCATCGTATTCATCGACGATGTCTTGATCTATTCTAAATCAAAAGCCGAACACGCGCAACATCTACGTTTGGCTCTCGAGTTACTCCAGGGGAACCAACTCTATGCCAAGTTCTCCAAGTGCGAATTTTGGTTAGGGGAAGTTCAATTTCTGGGTCACATTGTTAATAGTCAAGGTATTCACGTCGACCCTGCAAAGATTGAAGCTGTCAAGAGCTGGGTTACACCTAAGAATCGGTCGGAAGTCCGCTCTTTTCTCGGACTAGCGGATTATTATCGATGATTTATCGAAGGATTCTCGAAGATTGCTGTACCGCTTACCTCTCTTACGCATAAAGACCAGCCTTTTGTCTGGGGAACCAAACAAGAGTCTGCCTTTCGAACCCTCAAACACATGCTTTGCAATGCTCCTGTTCTCACATTGCCCGACGGAAACAATGATTTCATTGTCTACTGTGATGCTTCCAACCTTGGTCTCGGGTGTGTTCTTATGCAACGAGACAAGGTCATAGCTTACGCATCTCGTCAGCTCAAAATCCACGAGAAGAACTATACAACCCACGATCTCGAGCTAGGCGTGATTGTTTTTGCATTAAAGATTTGGCGACACTACCTGTATGGTACTAAGTGTACGATCTTCACCGATCATAGGAGCCTACAACACATCTTTAATCAGAAGGAACTTAATATGCGTCAACGCCGATGGGTAGAACTTCTCAACGATTACGACTGTGAGATTCGTTATCACCCAGGCAAAGCAAATGTTGTTGCCGACGCACTTAGCAGACGGAGCTACCTGCTTAGCACTCGTAATGTTCAAGCCCAGCACAACCTCGAAACTCTCATCCGCGACGCCCAGCATGCGTGTTTCAACGAACGAACTTTGAAGAAGGAAAGAATTTACCACGATGGAGCCCAGCTTGTGAGCAAATCAAATGGGATATTCCACTTCTTAGACCGAATTTGGATTCCCAAGCGAACCAATTTGCGACAGATTATCATGGAAGAAGCCCATAAATCCCGTTACTCAGTTCATCCCGGTGCTGACAAAATGTACCAGGATCTTCGTTACAAGTACTGGTGGCCGGGTATGAAAAGGGATATCGCTCTCTACGTCAGAAAATGCCTAACTTGTGCTAGAATCAAGGCTAAACTGAACATCAAAGACCCTCTGGCTTGCTCGAACAACCACCAATTCCCATGTGGAAGTAGGAAAGCATAGCTATGGATTTCGTAACCAAGCTTCCACCCACGTCGTCAGGTCACGACAGCATATGGGTTGTGATCGACCGATTGACTAAATCAGCTCACTTTCAGCCTATACGAGATGACTACAAGGTGGAACGATTAGCCCGAATCTACACCGACGAGATCATTTGTAATCATGGGACGCCTCGTGACATCATCTCTGACCGTGACGCTCGGTTTACTTCACGATTGTGGGAAACGTTTCAAACGGCACTCGGTACAACGCTTAATCTAAGTACTGCTTTCCACCCTCAAACTGACGGCCAGACTGAAAGAACGATCCGTACTCTTGAAGACATGCTCCGTGCGTGCGTTCTAGACTTCGGTGGTAATTGGGATAAACACCTGCCGTTAGTCGAATTCTCGTACAACAATAGCTATCATTCTAGCATCGAGATGGCACCTTTCAAGGCATTGTACGGAAGAAGATGTCGGTCGCCTATTGTGTGGCACGAGATCGGTCACTCGCAACTAACCGGTCCTGAGCTACTACAAGAAACGACAGACAAAATTTTCCAAATCAGAAACAACTAGGTGAAAGCTCGGGATCGACAGAAAGTTTACACCGATAAAAAGCGCAAGCCCCGTGAATTTGGCGTTGGTGACTACGTACTCCTAAAGGTATCGCCTTGGAAGGGTGTGGTCCGATTCGGCAAGAAAGGGAAACTCGCGCCTCGATATGTTGGACCTTTTAAGATTCTGGAAAGGATCGGAAAAGTCGCCTACAGACTCGAATTACCGGAAGAACTTAGTAACGTCCACCCGACTTTCCACGTGTCAAACCTCCGAAAGTGCATCGCCGACCACGATCTACATGTCTCTCTAGACGATCTACAAGTGAACGAAACATTATACTTCGTGGAAAAGCCTGTCGAAATCATGGATCGCCAAACCAAGCAGCTCAGGCGCTCACGCATTCCTATTGTGAAGGTCCGATGGGAAGGCAAACGAGGCGCGGAGTTCACTTGGGAACTCGAAAGCGACATGAAGGCAAAGTACCCGCAGTTGTTTAGTTAGAGAAGCGTTAGAGAGAAAATGGCTTTACGATTCTAATATTTTGTACAATTCCATGCCAATCAATGGAATCCCGATTGTAGTACGAACCTGTGCGTTTGACCTTCGCAACCGAGAACCTGCTCAGATACCACTTGTAGGTCCCGGTTTTCAACTCCCGCATGATTGCGTATGACGCGTTACACGTTCGGTTCGCAATCGTTCCAGAGTCAAAATCGGTCCAAACAACAAGTTCTCGAACGTGATTCACGGCTTGTAACAGCTTTCAGCTTAATTTCGGGACGAAATTCCCTAAACAAGGGGAGGCTGTAACACC
The DNA here is from genome assembly GCA_030545235.1 of Helianthus tuberosus. Lineage (NCBI taxonomy): Eukaryota > Viridiplantae > Streptophyta > Magnoliopsida > Asterales > Asteraceae > Helianthus > Helianthus tuberosus. The sequence continues at coordinate 20,397 of JARYGA010057770.1, forward strand.
CCGTGTTTTCACAAGTCAAAGTCAAGGTCTAAGTCAATGACCGATTTCGTGCGACTTGACTCGTAGAAACTTCTTGTTTTTAATTATATTATGTGGAGTAAGTGTTGTTAATGACATTAATCGACGTGTGTTAAACGATATTCGATCGAACTATGGCTGTGAACTATAGGCAGTAACAATGCGATAAAGTTAATCAAGTAACAATCAAGCTATGTCAATCGAATCGACATCGAACCGCAACTCGAATCATGTATTTTACTTATTGATTATACGTGTGTGTGTGCCTTACGTGTTACCTATGCATGTTTATTTATGTTATGTTATGTTGTGGTAATCAAGCGAACTCGAAATCTAACTCGAATGTAATCGAACTCGAACTCGAATCACGATCGAACTAGGATAGATAGTGGAAGATAGACTACGCAAAGTACGAAGTAGTTGGGACTGAAAGTAATTTGACTAGGAAACCCTATCGAATCAAACCGCTCGCAATCTGAATCGAAACACCGAAACTCGTCGCATCAAAATCTTGAACCAAGCGCCATCCGTCCGGATTGCCACTCCACCGGATCACCATCCAAACGAATAGCAATCCGACCGGATAGCCACTTGAGGAAGGATGAAAGGTGCAGTCCGGACGAATCGCCATTCAACCGGACAGTCACCAGGCGATATGCCATTCGACCGAACAGCCCTTTCCTCTTTTGGCATCCTATAAATACCCCTGTCATTGTCATCCTTTCCACTTTTGGAAATCCCTGTTCGACCAGCACGCTTAACTCAACCTTTTCTCAGATTTCTCTCAATCCAGGTAAGATCTCGCCCTAAATCTTGTACTTTCTTGATCTACACGCACTCCTACACCTTTCTACCTTTTAAATCTTAATTTTTAACCGTTAAATCACTAGATTTCGGGTGTTCTAGGGTGACGTCATCATGTGTTCTTCAAGAACTTCATGTTTGACCTCAATCCACTGAGGACAACTTAGATCTAACCGATTTCCACTAAGATCTTGTAAAGATCTCGACACAAGTGTGGTGAAAAAGAATCGAGAGATGGTTTTAACTTTCTTTCGACACTTTTTACACTTAAAACACTCGAAACCGTTAGAATCAGATTCTGACCTAGCCTCCTACTCTCCCTTAGTGTTGTGCCGACTCAGATCTAGATTCCACTCACGAGACTACCGATTCCGGGCTAGTCAAGAACAACCGTCTCGAGCCGGTAACCGGTAGGACTAGGGTGATTCCTGGTCAGGTTGGTCAACTGGGTCGAGCGAAGGGTTCTGTTGGCTAACACATTGTCAAAGTGACTCGACATAACGATAAACCTTCAAAACGACCAAGTGTAGAACGGACAGGACAATTGGAACGGATTGCGATTCGACCGGATTACCATTCGACCGGATTGGCGACCCGAACCAATTGCCACTCGAACGGATTACACTTGGGTCCCACTTTTAAAACAATCTTAATTAAAGTTTGGGTATTGAACGAATTGCAATCCGATCGAACGACCCTTTGAAAGGATTACTCTTCGGATCATGAGATACTAAGACTTTAAAAGGCTTAACAATTTTTCAACATGTTCATAGCACGAATTGACATTCGATAGAATTGTTATTCGATCGAATGACACGTATGTAATGAACTTGTTTTCAATGAGTGACCTCATCCTCAAGTTACCAATCGACCGGATGACCATTCGAACGAATTACCATTCGAACGAATTACCATTCGAACGAATTACCATTCGAACGAATTACCATTCGAACGAATTGCCATAAGCACGGTGGGTCATCTGATCGATCGACTTGAAAGATAGAGATACTTAATTGTTCTCAAAATGCTACAACGAAAACTTCAAAGGACAAGCCATCATACACAAACACATCCTTAGCATAGGAAGAAACAATCCACTCGAATCGTCATCCGAACGGATTGCCATCCGCACGAATGACCACCCGAACGAATTACCATCCGCACGGATTACCATCCGCACAGATTACTGTCCGATCGGATTACCATCTGATCGAACTACCATTCAACCCACCTTCACTTGTTTTCATTCCTTATCGTTATACTATCGAATCTATTCAGGCTAACCGTACTCGCTAAGCGCTCCCTTCAATCCATAATCACTGTGAGTATACTCGATCCTTTTTGCTTTAAGCACTTTTGGGTGTTACATACGTTACGAATATTCAAACTACAATTATCACACTACTCAAACTATTTGAACGCTAACCATTAATGCATGTTATATGTGGCTCATGAATGCTTGTTTGTTATGTTTACACATGGAATGTTGTCTACCTGCCTTAGCAACGATAGTACTATAGTTTGGACTCAGTACCCGTTCACACTGGGGTTGTTAAGGATCTTTAACTTGCATGGATTACGGTGGTAATCCTGTATTACGAACTGCCTTAGGCAGTCAACCCGCAGTCATTGGTATCGATGGATCTATGTCGATAACTAACGTGCTTCATTTCACTATGTGTACGTGTTGGTTATGTGTAAACGAATTCGAACTCTATATGCTATTATCAAACTTGTATGCTCACCTTTACATTATATGTATTGACTTTTGTTTTTACGTATGTGACAGGTGCTTAGGATGCATGTGTGGTAGGAAATGGAAGCTAGAATAAAGCTTTAGAGCCCAACAAATAGTTGTCTGTAGATAACGAGTTAGGGGTCTCTAGAAGTAGATAAACAATTGCTACTCGTTAAAAATCTGAGTTGTCGGAACAGAATATTTGTCTTGATGCTTGTCTGTAATAATTATTTGACTGTTTGAGATACGGTATGGGACGTATTATTTAAATTGAATAGTTATGATAATTGTTGTGGAAACTTCTGGACAATCTATTTCGCTCAGTGCCACGCCCCGATGACTCCGCCATCGGTTGGGGTGTGACAACTGCGGGTTAACTGCGCAAAGCAGTTCATAATACACACTCACCACTGTGACCCATGTAAATGATTGTCCTTAACAACCCCTGAGTGAACAGGTGCTGAGTCCAAACAAATTATATTATCGTTGCTAAGGTAGGTAGACAGCAATCCATGTGTAAACATAACAAACAAGCATTCATTAAGTCACGTATAACATGCGGTAATCGGTTAGCGTTAAAAGTATTGTGTAGTGTGTTCGATGTGATTTAGGATAAGTAACGTATGTAACACCCAAAAGTGCGTAAACAAAAAGGGTTCGAGTATACTCACAGCGGTTGAGTTAATGGATTGAAGGGAGCGCTAGAGCGGATATAGCCTGATCAGTACGATAGGACAAACGATAAGCGGCACGTAAAATGGTATGATGTGTCAATGGATCGGACGGCAATCCGATCGGGTGGCAATCCGATCGGGTGACCGGCCGATCGGATGACAATCCGTTCGAGCGGTCATCGGATCGGGTGGCCACTCGATTGGATTGTCACCTTGTTTGGGATAGATGTGTTTGTGTATGATGGCTTGCCTTTTGAAGTTTTCGTTGTAGCATTTTAAAAATAGAGAAGTATCTCTACCTTTCAGGTCGGTCGAGCGAACAGCAATCCGATTGGCGAGACTTCCCTTGTTTGAGAACAAGTTCACAGTAGGATGGGCACTCGATCGAATGGCAATCCGATCGGGTGGCAATCCGTTTGTATTAAACCTGTTGAAAATTGTTAAGTGTTGAAGTTCAAAACATCACATGCTCGGATGGCCGTTCGATCGAGTGGCAACTCGATCGGGTGGCAATCCGTTCGACGTTCCAAACTTTTAATAGCTTAAGTGTGGGACCTAAGTGCAATCCGATCGGATGGTCGGTCGATCGGGTGGCAATCCGATCGGACGGCAATCCGATCGGACGGCAATCCGTCCCGACT
>JARYGA010057771.1:0-44763 GCA_030545235.1 Helianthus tuberosus
TAGTACTAGGATGGGTGACCCCCTGGGAAGTCCTCGTGTTGCAACCCCTTTTTTTTCGTTGTTTGGTTTATTTTATTTACCGGTCGATGTATCATTGGCGTAGCATCCGAGCGGCCGTTGATGTGGTGAACGGGGCTACGGGGTGCCCGGAGGGGCGCTTTCGATTAAACGCGGTTTACCGTGCCGAAGGCTCGTCCGCGCGGGAGCCGGATATGGGGAGACGGGCCCGCTCGTAGGCGTTGGCCTGACGTGTCCTTAGTTTATTGGAAAGCGTGAGAGCTTATTGACGGGAGCGGCCGCTTCTGTCAAAGGAAGGCTATGACGAAGGCGCGCGCGCGCGCACGGCGGGCCCGAGACGCGTAACGAAGGCCACACATGAGAGCATAGGTGGGCATGGATCAAGGCGTGGAAAGGTATAAAGGAATAAGGAGGTGGTATTCTTTCGGTTGCGATCATACCAGCACTAATGCACCGGATCCCATCAGAACTCCGCAGTTAAGCGTGCTTGGGCGAGAGTAGTACTAGGATGGGTGACCCCCTGGGAAGTCCTCGTGTTGCAACCCCTTTTTTTTCGTTGTTTGGTTTATTTTATTTACCGGTCGATGTATCATTGGCGTAGCATCCGAGCGGCCGTTGATGTGGTGAACGGGGCTACGGGGTGCCCGGAGGGGCGCTTTCGATTAAACGCGGTTTACCGTGCCGAAGGCTCGTCCGCGCGGGAGCCGGATATGGGGAGACGGGCCCGCTCGTAGGCGTTGGCCTGACGTGTCCTTAGTTTATTGGAAAGCGTGAGAGCTTATTGACGGGAGCGGCCGCTTCTGTCAAAGGAAGGCTATGACGAAGGCGCGCGCGCGCGCACGGCGGGCCCGAGACGCGTAACGAAGGCCACACATGAGAGCATAGGTGGGCATGGATCAAGGCGTGGAAAGGTATAAAGGAATAAGGAGGTGGTATTCTTTCGGTTGCGATCATACCAGCACTAATGCACCGGATCCCATCAGAACTCCGCAGTTAAGCGTGCTTGGGCGAGAGTAGTACTAGGATGGGTGACCCCCTGGGAAGTCCTCGTGTTGCAACCCCTTTTTTTTCGTTGTTTGGTTTATTTTATTTACCGGTCGATGTATCATTGGCGTAGCATCCGAGCGGCCGTTGATGTGGTGAACGGGGCTACGGGGTGCCCGGAGGGGCGCTTTCGATTAAACGCGGTTTACCGTGCCGAAGGCTCGTCCGCGCGGGAGCCGGATATGGGGAGACGGGCCCGCTCGTAGGCGTTGGCCGGACGTGTCCTTAGTTTATTGGAAAGCGTGAGAGCTTATTGACGGGAGCGGCCGCTTCTGTCAAAGGAAGGCTATGACGAAGGCGCGCGCGCGCGCACGGCGGGCCCGAGACGCGTAACGAAGGCCACACATGAGAGCATAGGTGGGCATGGATCAAGGCGTGGAAAGGTATAAAGGAATAAGGAGGTGGTATTCTTTCGGTTGCGATCATACCAGCACTAATGCACCGGATCCCATCAGAACTCCGCAGTCAAGCGTGCTTGGGCGAGAGTAGTACTAGGATGGGTGACCCCCTGGGAAGTCCTCGTGTTGCAACCCCTTTTTTTTCGTTGTTTGGTTTATTTTATTTACCGGTCGATGTATCATTGGCGTAGCATCCGAGCGGCCGTTGATGTGGTGAACGGGGCTACGGGGTGCCCGGAGGGGCGCTTTCGATTAAACGCGGTTTACCGTGCCGAAGGCTCGTCCGCGCGGGAGCCGGATATGGGGAGACGGGCCCGCTCGTAGGCGTTGGCCTGACGTGTCCTTAGTTTATTGGAAAGCGTGAGAGCTTATTGACGGGAGCGGCCGCTTCTGTCAAAGGAAGGCTATGACGAAGGCGCGCGCGCGCGCACGGCGGGCCCGAGACGCGTAACGAAGGCCACACATGAGAGCATAGGTGGGCATGGATCAAGGCGTGGAAAGGTATAAAGGAATAAGGAGGTGGTATTCTTTCGGTTGCGATCATACCAGCACTAATGCACCGGATCCCATCAGAACTCCGCAGTTAAGCGTGCTTGGGCGAGAGTAGTACTAGGATGGGTGACCCCCTGGGAAGTCCTCGTGTTGCAACCCCTTTATTTTCGTTGTTTGGTTTATTTTATTTGCCGGTCGATGTATCATTGGCGTAGCATCCGAGCGGCCGTTGATGTGGTGAACGGGGCTACGGGGTGCCCGGAGGGGCGCTTTCGATTAAACGCGGTTTACCGTGCCGAAGGCTCGTCCGCGCGGGAGCCGGATATGGGGAGACGGGCCCGCTCGTAGGCGTTGGCCTGACGTGTCCTTAGTTTATTGGAAAGCGTGAGAGCTTATTGACGGGAGCGGCCGCTTCTGTCAAAGGAAGGCTATGACGAAGGCGCGCGCGCGCGCGCGCACGGCGGGCCCGAGACGCGTAACGAAGGCCACACATGAGAGCATAGGTGGGCATGGATCAAGGCGTGGAAAGGTATAAAGGAATAAGGAGGTGGTATTCTTTCGGTTGCGATCATACCAGCACTAATGCACCGGATCCCATCAGAACTCCGCAGTTAAGCGTGCTTGGGCGAGAGTAGTACTAGGATGGGTGACCCCCTGGGAAGTCCTCGTGTTGCAACCCCTTTTTTTTCGTTGTTTGGTTTATTTTATTTACCGGTCGATGTATCATTGGCGTAGCATCCGAGCGGCCGTTGATGTGGTGAACGGGGCTACGGGGTGCCCGGAGGGGCGCTTTCGATTAAACGCGGTTTACCGTGCCGAAGGCTCGTCCGCGCGGGAGCCGGATATGGGGAGACGGGCCCGCTCGTAGGCGTTGGCCTGACGTGTCCTTAGTTTATTGGAAAGCGTGAGAGCTTATTGACGGGAGCGGCCGCTTCTGTCAAAGGAAGGCTATGACGAAGGCGCGCGCGCGCGCACGGCGGGCCCGAGACGCGTAACGAAGGCCACACATGAGAGCATAGGTGGGCATGGATCAAGGCGTGGAAAGGTATAAAGGAATAAGGAGGTGGTATTCTTTCGGTTGCGATCATACCAGCACTAATGCACCGGATCCCATCAGAACTCCGCAGTTAAGCGTGCTTGGGCGAGAGTAGTACTAGGATGGGTGACCCCCTGGGAAGTCCTCGTGTTGCAACCCCTTTTTTTTCGTTGTTTGGTTAATTTTATTTACCGGTCGATGTATCATTGGCGTAGCATCCGAGCGGCCGTTGATGTGGTGAACGGGGCTACGGGGTGCCCGGAGGGGCGCTTTCGATTAAACGCGGTTTACCGTGCCGAAGGCCCGTCCGCGCGGGAGCCGGATATGGCGAGACGGGCCCGCTCGTAGGCGTTGGCCTGACGTGTCCTTAGTTTATTGGAAAGCGTGAGAGCTTATTGACGGGAGCGGCCGCTTCTGTCAAAGGAAGGCTATGACGAAGGCGCGCGCGCGCGCTCGGCGGGCCCGAGACGCGTAACGAAGGCCACACATGAGAGCATAGGTGGGCATGGATCAAGGCGTGGAAAGGTATAAAGGAATAAGGAGGTGGTATTCTTTCGGTTGCGATCATACCAGCACTAATGCACCGGATCCCATCAGAACTCCGCAGTTAAGCGTGCTTGGGCGAGAGTAGTACTAGGATGGGTGACCCCCTGGGAAGTCCTCGTGTTGCAACCCCTTTTTTTTCGTTGTTTGGTTTATTTTATTTGCCGGTCGATGTATCATTGGCGTAGCATCCGAGCGGCCGTTGATGTGGTGAACGGGGCTACGGGGTGCCCGGAGGGGCGCTTTCGATTAAACGCGGTTTACCGTGCCGAAGGCTCGTCCGCGCGGGAGCCGGATATGGGGAGACGGGCCCGCTCGTAGGCGTTGGCCTGACGTGTCCTTAGTTTATTGGAAAGCGTGAGAGCTTATTGACGGGAGCGGCCGCTTCTGTCAAAGGAAGGCTATGACGAAGGCGCGCGCGCGCGCACGGCGGGCCCGAGACGCGTAACGAAGGCCACACATGAGAGCATAGGTGGGCATGGATCAAGGCGTGGAAAGGTATAAAGGAATAAGGAGGTGGTATTCTTTCGGTTGCGATCATACCAGCACTAATGCACCGGATCCCATCAGAACTCCGCAGTTAAGCGTGCTTGGGCGAGAGTAGTACTAGGATGGGTGACCCCCTGGGAAGTCCTCGTGTTGCAACCCCTTTTTTTTCGTTGTTTGGTTTATTTTATTTACCGGTCGATGTATCATTGGCGTAGCATCCGAGCGGCCGTTGATGTGGTGAACGGGGCTACGGGGTGCCCGGAGGGGCGCTTTCGATTAAACGCGGTTTACCGTGCCGAAGGCTCGTCCGCGCGGGAGCCGGATATGGGGAGACGGGCCCGCTCGTAGGCGTTGGCCTGACGTGTCCTTAGTTTATTGGAAAGCGTGAGAGCTTATTGACGGGAGCGGCCGCTTCTGTCAAAGGAAGGCTAGGACGAAGGCGCGCGCGCGCGCACGGCGGGCCCGAGACGCGTAACGAAGGCCACACATGAGAGCATAGGTGGGCATGGATCAAGGCGTGGAAAGGTATAAAGGAATAAGGAGGTGGTATTCTTTCGGTTGCGATCATACCAGCACTAATGCACCGGATCCCATCAGAACTCCGCAGTTAAGCGTGCTTGGGCGAGAGTAGTACTAGGATGGGTGACCCCCTGGGAAGTCCTCGTGTTGCAACCCCTTTATTTTCGTTGTTTGGTTTATTTTATTTGCCGGTCGATGTATCATTGGCGTAGCATCCGAGCGGCCGTTGATGTGGTGAACGGGGCTACGGGGTGCCCGGAGGGGCGCTTTCGATTAAACGCGGTTTACCGTGCCGAAGGCTCGTCCGCGCGGGAGCCGGATATGGGGAGACGGGCCCGCTCGTAGGCGTTGGCCTGACGTGTCCTTAGTTTATTGGAAAGCGTGAGAGCTTATTGACGGGAGCGGCCGCTTCTGTCAAAGGAAGGCTATGACGAAGGCGCGCGCGCGCGCACGGCGGGCCCGAGACGCGTAACGAAGGCCACACATGAGAGCATAGGTGGGCATGGATCAAGGCGTGGAAAGGTATAAAGGAATAAGGAGGTGGTATTCTTTCGGTTGCGATCATACCAGCACTAATGCACCGGATCCCATCAGAACTCCGCAGTTAAGCGTGCTTGGGCGAGAGTAGTACTAGGATGGGTGACCCCCTGGGAAGTCCTCGTGTTGCAACCCCTTTTTTTTCGTTGTTTGGTTTATTTTATTTACCGGTCGATGTATCATTGGCGTAGCATCCGAGCGGCCGTTGATGTGGTGAACGGGGCTACGGGGTGCCCGGAGGGGCGCTTTCGATTAAACGCGGTTTACCGTGCCGAAGGCTCGTCCGCGCGGGAGCCGGATATGGGGAGACGGGCCCGCTCGTAGGCGTTGGCCTGACGTGTCCTTAGTTTATTGGAAAGCGTGAGAGCTTATTGACGGGAGCGGCCGCTTCTGTCAAAGGAAGGCTATGACGAAGGCGCGCGCGCGCGCACGGCGGGCCCGAGACGCGTAACGAAGGCCACACATGAGAGCATAGGTGGGCATGGATCAAGGCGTGGAAAGGTATAAAGGAATAAGGAGGTGGTATTCTTTCGGTTGCGATCATACCAGCACTAATGCACCGGATCCCATCAGAACTCCGCAGTTAAGCGTGCTTGGGCGAGAGTAGTACTAGGATGGGTGACCCCCTGGGAAGTCCTCGTGTTGCAACCCCTTTTTTTTCGTTGTTTGGTTAATTTTATTTACCGGTCGATGTATCATTGGCGTAGCATCCGAGCGGCCGTTGATGTGGTGAACGGGGCTACGGGGTGCCCGGAGGGGCGCTTTCGATTAAACGCGGTTTACCGTGCCGAAGGCCCGTCCGCGCGGGAGCCGGATATGGCGAGACGGGCCCGCTCGTAGGCGTTGGCCTGACGTGTCCTTAGTTTATTGGAAAGCGTGAGAGCTTATTGACCGGAGCGGCCGCTTCTGTCAAAGGAAGGCTATGACGAAGGCGCGCGCGCGCGCGCTCGGCGGGCCCGAGACGCGTAACGAAGGCCACACATGAGAGCATAGGTGGGCATGGATCAAGGCGTGGAAAGGTATAAAGGAATAAGGAGGTGGTATTCTTTCGGTTGCGATCATACCAGCACTAATGCACCGGATCCCATCAGAACTCCGCAGTTAAGCGTGCTTGGGCGAGAGTAGTACTAGGATGGGTGACCCCCTGGGAAGTCCTCGTGTTGCAACCCCTTTTTTTTCGTTGTTTGGTTTATTTTATTTGCCGGTCGATGTATCATTGGCGTAGCATCCGAGCGGCCGTTGATGTGGTGAACGGGGCTACGGGGTGCCCGGAGGGGCGCTTTCGATTAAACGCGGTTTACCGTGCCGAAGGCTCGTCCGCGCGGGAGCCGGATATGGGGAGACGGGCCCGCTCGTAGGCGTTGGCCTGACGTGTCCTTAGTTTATTGGAAAGCGTGAGAGCTTATTGACGGGAGCGGCCGCTTCTGTCAAAGGAAGGCTATGACGAAGGCGCGCGCGCGCGCACGGCGGGCCCGAGACGCGTAACGAAGGCCACACATGAGAGCATAGGTGGGCATGGATCAAGGCGTGGAAAGGTATAAAGGAATAAGGAGGTGGTATTCTTTCGGTTGCGATCATACCAGCACTAATGCACCGGATCCCATCAGAACTCCGCAGTTAAGCGTGCTTGGGCGAGAGTAGTACTAGGATGGGTGACCCCCTGGGAAGTCCTCGTGTTGCAACCCCTTTTTTTTCGTTGTTTGGTTTATTTTATTTACCGGTCGATGTATCATTGGCGTAGCATCCGAGCGGCCGTTGATGTGGTGAACGGGGCTACGGGGTGCCCGGAGGGGCGCTTTCGATTAAACGCGGTTTACCGTGCCGAAGGCTCGTCCGCGCGGGAGCCGGATATGGGGAGACGGGCCCGCTCGTAGGCGTTGGCCTGACGTGTCCTTAGTTTATTGGAAAGCGTGAGAGCTTATTGACGGGAGCGGCCGCTTCTGTCAAAGGAAGGCTAGGACGAAGGCGCGCGCGCGCGCACGGCGGGCCCGAGACGCGTAACGAAGGCCACACATGAGAGCATAGGTGGGCATGGATCAAGGCGTGGAAAGGTATAAAGGAATAAGGAGGTGGTATTCTTTCGGTTGCGATCATACCAGCACTAATGCACCGGATCCCATCAGAACTCCGCAGTTAAGCGTGCTTGGGCGAGAGTAGTACTAGGATGGGTGACCCCCTGGGAAGTCCTCGTGTTGCAACCCCTTTATTTTCGTTGTTTGGTTTATTTTATTTGCCGGTCGATGTATCATTGGCGTAGCATCCGAGCGGCCGTTGATGTGGTGAACGGGGCTACGGGGTGCCCGGAGGGGCGCTTTCGATTAAACGCGGTTTACCGTGCCGAAGGCTCGTCCGCGCGGGAGCCGGATATGGGGAGACGGGCCCGCTCGTAGGCGTTGGCCTGACGTGTCCTTAGTTTATTGGAAAGCGTGAGAGCTTATTGACGGGAGCGGCCGCTTCTGTCAAAGGAAGGCTAGGACGAAGGCGCGCGCGCGCGCACGGCGGGCCCGAGACGCGTAACGAAGGCCACACATGAGAGCATAGGTGGGCATGGATCAAGGCGTGGAAAGGTATAAAGGAATAAGGAGGTGGTATTCTTTCGGTTGCGATCATACCAGCACTAATGCACCGGATCCCATCAGAACTCCGCAGTTAAGCGTGCTTGGGCGAGAGTAGTACTAGGATGGGTGACCCCCTGGGAAGTCCTCGTGTTGCAACCCCTTTATTTTCGTTGTTTGGTTTATTTTATTTGCCGGTCGATGTATCATTGGCGTAGCATCCGAGCGGCCGTTGATGTGGTGAACGGGGCTACGGGGTGCCCGGAGGGGCGCTTTCGATTAAACGCGGTTTACCGTGCCGAAGGCTCGTCCGCGCGGGAGCCGGATATGGGGAGACGGGCCCGCTCGTAGGCGTTGGCCTGACGTGTCCTTAGTTTATTGGAAAGCGTGAGAGCTTATTGACGGGAGCGGCCGCTTCTGTCAAAGGAAGGCTATGACGAAGGCGCGCGCGCGCGCACGGCGGGCCCGAGACGCGTAACGAAGGCCACACATGAGAGCATAGGTGGGCATGGATCAAGGCGTGGAAAGGTATAAAGGAATAAGGAGGTGGTATTCTTTCGGTTGCGATCATACCAGCACTAATGCACCGGATCCCATCAGAACTCCGCAGTTAAGCGTGCTTGGGCGAGAGTAGTACTAGGATGGGTGACCCCCTGGGAAGTCCTCGTGTTGCAACCCCTTTTTTTTCGTTGTTTGGTTAATTTTATTTACCGGTCGATGTATCATTGGCGTAGCATCCGAGCGGCCGTTGATGTGGTGAACGGGGCTACGGGGTGCCCGGAGGGGCGCTTTCGATTAAACGCGGTGTACCGTGCCGAAGGCTCGTCCGCGCGGGAGCCGGATATGGGGAGACGGGCCCGCTCGTAGGCGTTGGCCTGACGTGTCCTTAGTTTATTGGAAAGCGTGAGAGCTTATTGACGGGAGCGGCCGCTTCTGTCAAAGGAAGGCTATGACGAAGGCGCGCGCGCGCGCACGGCGGGCCCGAGACGCGTAACGAAGGCCACACATGAGAGCATAGGTGGGCATGGATCAAGGCGTGGAAAGGTATAAAGGAATAAGGAGGTGGTATTCTTTCGGTTGCGATCATACCAGCACTAATGCACCGGATCCCATCAGAACTCCGCAGTTAAGCGTGCTTGGGCGAGAGTAGTACTAGGATGGGTGACCCCCTGGGAAGTCCTCGTGTTGCAACCCCTTTTTTTTCGTTGTTTGGTTTATTTTATTTACCGGTCGATGTATCATTGGCGTAGCATCCGAGCGGCCGTTGATGTGGTGAACGGGGCTACGGGGTGCCCGGAGGGGCGCTTTCGATTAAACGCGGTTTACCGTGCCGAAGGCTCGTCCGCGCGGGAGCCGGATATGGGGAGACGGGCCCGCTCGTAGGCGTTGGCCTGACGTGTCCTTAGTTTATTGGAAAGCGTGAGAGCTTATTGACGGGAGCGGCCGCTTCTGTCAAAGGAAGGCTATGACGAAGGCGCGCGCGCGCGCACGGCGGGCCCGAGACGCGTAACGAAGGCCACACATGAGAGCATAGGTGGGCATGGATCAAGGCGTGGAAAGGTATAAAGGAATAAGGAGGTGGTATTCTTTCGGTTGCGATCATACCAGCACTAATGCACCGGATCCCATCAGAACTCCGCAGTTAAGCGTGCTTGGGCGAGAGTAGTACTAGGATGGGTGACCCCCTGGGAAGTCCTCGTGTTGCAACCCCTTTTTTTTCGTTGTTTGGTTTATTTTATTTACCGGTCGATGTATCATTGGCGTAGCATCCGAGCGGCCGTTGATGTGGTGAACGGGGCTACGGGGTGCCCGGAGGGGCGCTTTCGATTAAACGCGGTGTACCGTGCCGAAGGCTCGTCCGCGCGGGAGCCGGATATGGGGAGACGGGCCCGCTCGTAGGCGTTGGCCTGACGTGTCCTTAGTTTATTGGAAAGCGTGAGAGCTTATTGACGGGAGCGGCCGCTTCTGTCAAAGGAAGGCTATGACGAAGGCGCGCGCGCGCACGGCGGGCCCGAGACGCGTAACGAAGGCCACACATGAGAGCATAGGTGGGCATGGATCAAGGCGTGGAAAGGTATAAAGGAATAAGGAGGTGGTATTCTTTCGGTTGCGATCATACCAGCACTAATGCACCGGATCCCATCAGAACTCCGCAGTTAAGCGTGCTTGGGCGAGAGTAGTACTAGGATGGGTGACCCCCTGGGAAGTCCTCGTGTTGCAACCCCTTTTTTTTCGTTGTTTGGTTTATTTTATTTACCGGTCGATGTATCATTGGCGTAGCATCCGAGCGGCCGTTGATGTGGTGAACGGGGCTACGGGGTGCCCGGAGGGGCGCTTTCGATTAAACGCGGTTTACCGTGCCGAAGGCTCGTCCGCGCGGGAGCCGGATATGGGGAGACGGGCCCGCTCGTAGGCGTTGGCCTGACGTGTCCTTAGTTTATTAGAAAGCGTGAGAGCTTATTGACGGGAGCGGCCGCTTCTGTCAAAGGAAGGCTATGACGAAGGCGCGCGCGCGCGCACGGCGGGCCCGAGACGCGTAACGAAGGCCACACATGAGAGCATAGGTGGGCATGGATCAAGGCGTGGAAAGGTATAAAGGAATAAGGAGGTGGTATTATTTCGGTTGCGATCATACCAGCACTAATGCACCGGATCCCATCAGAACTCCGCAGTTAAGCGTGCTTGGGCGAGAGTAGTACTAGGATGGGTGACCCCCTGGGAAGTCCTCGTGTTGCAACCCCTTTTTTTTCGTTGTTTGGTTTATTTTATTTACCGGTCGATGTATCATTGGCGTAGCATCCGAGCGGCCGTTGATGTGGTGAACGGGGCTACGGGGTGCCCGGAGGGGCGCTTTCGATTAAACGCGGTTTACCGTGCCGAAGGCTCGTCCGCGCGGGAGCCGGATATGGGGAGACGGGCCCGCTCGTAGGCGTTGGCCTGACGTGTCCTTAGTTTATTGGAAAGCGTGAGAGCTTATTGACGGGAGCGGCCGCTTCTGTCAAAGGAAGGCTATGACGAAGGCGCGCGCGCGCGCACGGCGGGCCCGAGACGCGTAACGAAGGCCACACATGAGAGCATAGGTGGGCATGGATCAAGGCGTGGAAAGGTATAAAGGAATAAGGAGGTGGTATTCTTTCGGTTGCGATCATACCAGCACTAATGCACCGGATCCCATCAGAACTCCGCAGTTAAGCGTGCTTGGGCGAGAGTAGTACTAGGATGGGTGACCCCCTGGGAAGTCCTCGTGTTGCAACCCCTTTTTTTTCGTTGTTTGGTTTATTTTATTTACCGGTCGATGTATCATTGGCGTAGCATCCGAGCGGCCGTTGATGTGGTGAACGGGGCTACGGGGTGCCCGGAGGGGCGCTTTCGATTAAACGCGGTGTACCGTGCCGAAGGCTCGTCCGCGCGGGAGCCGGATATGGGGAGACGGGCCCGCTCGTAGGCGTTGGCCTGACGTGTCCTTAGTTTATTGGAAAGCGTGAGAGCTTATTGACGGGAGCGGCCGCTTCTGTCAAAGGAAGGCTATGACGAAGGCGCGCGCGCGCGCACGGCGGGCCCGAGACGCGTAACGAAGGCCACACATGAGAGCATAGGTGGGCATGGATCAAGGCGTGGAAAGGTATAAAGGAATAAGGAGGTGGTATTCTTTCGGTTGCGATCATACCAGCACTAATGCACCGGATCCCATCAGAACTCCGCAGTTAAGCGTGCTTGGGCGAGAGTAGTACTAGGATGGGTGACCCCCTGGGAAGTCCTCGTGTTGCAACCCCTTTTTTTTCGTTGTTTGGTTTATTTTATTTACCGGTCGATGTATCATTGGCGTAGCATCCGAGCGGCCGTTGATGTGGTGAACGGGGCTTCGGGGTGCCCGGAGGGGCTCTTTTGATTAAACGCGGTTTACCGTGCCGAAGG
Organism: Helianthus tuberosus; assembly: GCA_030545235.1. Lineage (NCBI taxonomy): Eukaryota > Viridiplantae > Streptophyta > Magnoliopsida > Asterales > Asteraceae > Helianthus > Helianthus tuberosus. Next base: position 11,547 of record JARYGA010057771.1, read on the forward strand.
CTCGTCCGCGCGGGAGCCGGATATGGGGAGACGGGCCCGCTCGTAGGCGTTGGCCTGACGTGTCCTTAGTTTATTGGAAAGCGTGAGAGCTTATTGACGGGAGCGGCCGCTTCTGTCAAAGGAAGGCTATGACGAAGGCGCGCGCGTGCGCACGGCGGGCCCGAGACGCGTAACGAAGGCCACACATGAGAGCATAGGTGGGCATGGATCAAGGCGTGGAAAGGTATAAAGGAATAAGGAGGTGGTATTCTTTCGGTTGCGATCATACCAGCACTAATGCACCGGATCCCATCAGAACTCCGCAGTTAAGCGTGCTTGGGCGAGAGTAGTACTAGGATGGGTGACCCCCTGGGAAGTCCTCGTGTTGCAACCCCTTTTTTTTCGTTGTTTGGTTTATTTTATTTACCGGTCGATGTATCATTGGCGTAGCATCCGAGCGGCCGTTGATGTGGTGAACGGGGCTACGGGGTGCCCGGAGGGGCGCTTTCGATTAAACGCGGTTTACCGTGCCGAAGGCTCGTCCGCGCGGGAGCCGGATATGGGGAGACGGGCCCGCTCGTAGGCGTTGGCCTGACGTGTCCTTAGTTTATTGGAAAGCGTGAGAGCTTATTGACGGGAGCGGCCGCTTCTGTCAAAGGAAGGCTATGACGAAGGCGCGCGCGCGCGCACGGCGGGCCCGAGACGCGTAACGAAGGCCACACATGAGAGCATAGGTGGGCATGGATCAAGGCGTGGAAAGGTATAAAGGAATAAGGAGGTGGTATTCTTTCGGTTGCGATCATACCAGCACTAATGCACCGGATCCCATCAGAACTCCGCAGTTAAGCGTGCTTGGGCGAGAGTAGTACTAGGATGGGTGACCCCCTGGGAAGTCCTCGTGTTGCCACCCCTTTTTTTTCGTTGTTTGGTTTATTTTATTTACCGGTCGATGTATCATTGGCGTAGCATCCGAGCGGCCGTTGATGTGGTGAACGGGGCTACGGGGTGCCCGGAGGGGCGCTTTCGATTAAACGCGGTTTACCGTGCCGAAGGCTCGTCCGCGCGGGAGCCGGATATGGGGAGACGGGCCCGCTCGTAGGCGTTGGCCTGACGTGTCCTTAGTTTATTGGAAAGCGTGAGAGCTTATTGACGGGAGCGGCCGCTTCTGTCAAAGGAAGGCTATGACGAAGGCGCGCGCGCGCGCACGGCGGGCCCGAGACGCGTAACGAAGGCCACACATGAGAGCATAGGTGGGCATGGATCAAGGCGTGGAAAGGTATAAAGGAATAAGGAGGTGGTATTCTTTCGGTTGCGATCATACCAGCACTAATGCACCGGATCCCATCAGAACTCCGCAGTTAAGCGTGCTTGGGCGAGAGTAGTACTAGGATGGGTGACCCCCTGGGAAGTCCTCGTGTTGCAACCCCTTTTTTTTCGTTGTTTGGTTTATTTTATTTACCGGTCGATGTATCATTGGCGTAGCATCCGAGCGGCCGTTGATGTGGTGAACGGGGCTACGGGGTGCCCGGAGGGGCGCTTTCGATTAAACGCGGTTTACCGTGCCGAAGGCTCGTCCGCGCGGGAGCCGTATATGGGGAGACGGGCCCCCTCGTAGGCGTTGGCCTGACGTGTCCTTAGTTTATTGGAAAGCGTGAGAGCTTATTGACGGGAGCGGCCGCTTCTGTCAAAGGAAGGCTATGACGAAGGCGCGCGCGCGCGCACGGCGGGCCCGAGACGCGTAACGAAGGCCACACATGAGAGCATAGGTGGGCATGGATCAAGGCGTGGAAAGGTATAAAGGAATAAGGAGGTGGTATTCTTTCGGTTGCGATCATACCAGCACTAATGCACCGGATCCCATCAGAACTCCGCAGTTAAGCGTGCTTGGGCGAGAGTAGTACTAGGATGGGTGACCCCCTGGGAAGTCCTCGTGTTGCAACCCCTTTTTTTTCGTTGTTTGGTTTATTTTATTTACCGGTCGATGTATCATTGGCGTAGCATCCGAGCGGCCGTTGATGTGGTGAACGGGGCTACGGGGTGCCCGGAGGGGCGCTTTCGATTAAACGCGGTGTACCGTGCCGAAGGCTCGTCCGCGCGGGAGCCGGATATGGGGAGACGGGCCCGCTCGTAGGCGTTGGCCTGACGTGTCCTTAGTTTATTGGAAAGCGTGAGAGCTTATTGACGGGAGCGGCCGCTTCTGTCAAAGGAAGGCTATGACGAAGGCGCGCGCGCGCGCACGGCGGGCCCGAGACGCGTAACGAAGGCCACACATGAGAGCATAGGTGGGCATGGATCAAGGCGTGGAAAGGTATAAAGGAATAAGGAGGTGGTATTCTTTCGGTTGCGATCATACCAGCACTAATGCACCGGATCCCATCAGAACTCCGCAGTTAAGCGTGCTTGGGCGAGAGTAGTACTAGGATGGGTGACCCCCTGGGAAGTCCTCGTGTTGCAACCCCTTTTTTTTCGTTGTTTGGTTTATTTTATTTACCGGTCGATGTATCATTGGCGTAGCATCCGAGCGGCCGTTGATGTGGTGAACGGGGCTACGGGGTGCCCGGAGGGGCGCTTTCGATTAAACGCGGTTTACCGTGCCGAAGGCTCGTCCGCGCGGGAGCCGGATATGGGGAGACGGGCCCGCTCGTAGGCGTTGGCCTGACGTGTCCTTAGTTTATTGGAAAGCGTGAGAGCTTATTGACGGGAGCGGCCGCTTCTGTCAAAGGAAGGCTATGACGAAGGCGCGCGCGCGCGCACGGCGGGCCCGAGACGCGTAACGAAGGCCACACATGAGAGCATAGGTGGGCATGGATCAAGGCGTGGAAAGGTATAAAGGAATAAGGAGGTGGTATTCTTTCGGTTGCGATCATACCAGCACTAATGCACCGGATCCCATCAGAACTCCGCAGTTAAGCGTGCTTGGGCGAGAGTAGTACTAGGATGGGTGACCCCCTGGGAAGTCCTCGTGTTGCCACCCCTTTTTTTTCGTTGTTTGGTTTATTTTATTTACCGGTCGATGTATCATTGGCGTAGCATCCGAGCGGCCGTTGATGTGGTGAACGGGGCTACGGGGTGCCCGGAGGGGCGCTTTCGATTAAACGCGGTTTACCGTGCCGAAGGCTCGTCCGCGCGGGAGCCGGATATGGGGAGACGGGCCCGCTCGTAGGCGTTGGCCTGACGTGTCCTTAGTTTATTGGAAAGCGTGAGAGCTTATTGACGGGAGCGGCCGCTTCTGTCAAAGGAAGGCTATGACGAAGGCGCGCGCGCGCGCACGGCGGGCCCGAGACGCGTAACGAAGGCCACACATGAGAGCATAGGTGGGCATGGATCAAGGCGTGGAAAGGTATAAAGGAATAAGGAGGTGGTATTCTTTCGGTTGCGATCATACCAGCACTAATGCACCGGATCCCATCAGAACTCCGCAGTTAAGCGTGCTTGGGCGAGAGTAGTACTAGGATGGGTGACCCCCTGGGAAGTCCTCGTGTTGCAACCCCTTTTTTTTCGTTGTTTGGTTTATTTTATTTACCGGTCGATGTATCATTGGCGTAGCATCCGAGCGGCCGTTGATGTGGTGAACGGGGCTACGGGGTGCCCGGAGGGGCGCTTTCGATTAAACGCGGTTTACCGTGCCGAAGGCTCGTCCGCGCGGGAGCCGGATATGGGGAGACGGGCCCCCTCGTAGGCGTTGGCCTGACGTGTCCTTAGTTTATTGGAAAGCGTGAGAGCTTATTGACGGGAGCGGCCGCTTCTGTCAAAGGAAGGCTATGACGAAGGCGCGCGCGCGCGCACGGCGGGCCCGAGACGCGTAACGAAGGCCACACATGAGAGCATAGGTGGGCATGGATCAAGGCGTGGAAAGGTATAAAGGAATAAGGAGGTGGTATTCTTTCGGTTGCGATCATACCAGCACTAATGCACCGGATCCCATCAGAACTCCGCAGTTAAGCGTGCTTGGGCGAGAGTAGTACTAGGATGGGTGACCCCCTGGGAAGTCCTCGTGTTGCAACCCCTTTTTTTTCGTTGTTTGGTTTATTTTATTTACCGGTCGATGTATCATTGGCGTAGCATCCGAGCGGCCGTTGATGTGGTGAACGGGGCTACGGGGTGCCCGGAGGGGCGCTTTCGATTAAACGCGGTGTACCGTGCCGAAGGCTCGTCCGCGCGGGAGCCGGATATGGGGAGACGGGCCCGCTCGTAGGCGTTGGCCTGACGTGTCCTTAGTTTATTGGAAAGCGTGAGAGCTTATTGACGGGAGCGGCCGCTTCTGTCAAAGGAAGGCTATGACGAAGGCGCGCGCGCGCGCACGGCGGGCCCGAGACGCGTAACGAAGGCCACACATGAGAGCATAGGTGGGCATGGATCAAGGCGTGGAAAGGTATAAAGGAATAAGGAGGTGGTATTCTTTCGGTTGCGATCATACCAGCACTAATGCACCGGATCCCATCAGAACTCCGCAGTTAAGCGTGCTTGGGCGAGAGTAGTACTAGGATGGGTGACCCCCTGGGAAGTCCTCGTGTTGCAACCCCTTTTTTTTCGTTGTTTGGTTTATTTTATTTACCGGTCGATGTATCATTGGCGTAGCATCCGAGCGGCCGTTGATGTGGTGAACGGGGCTACGGGGTGCCCGGAGGGGCGCTTTCGATTAAACGCGGTTTACCGTGCCGAAGGCTCGTCCGCGCGGGAGCCGGATATGGGGAGACGGGCCCGCTCGTAGGCGTTGGCCTGACGTGTCCTTAGTTTATTGGAAAGCGTGAGAGCTTATTGACGGGAGCGGCCGCTTCTGTCAAAGGAAGGCTATGACGAAGGCGCGCGCGCGCGCACGGCGGGCCCGAGACGCGTAACGAAGGCCACACATGAGAGCATAGGTGGGCATGGATCAAGGCGTGGAAAGGTATAAAGGAATAAGGAGGTGGTATTCTTTCGGTTGCGATCATACCAGCACTAATGCACCGGATCCCATCAGAACTCCGCAGTTAAGCGTGCTTGGGCGAGAGTAGTACTAGGATGGGTGACCCCCTGGGAAGTCCTCGTGTTGCAACCCCTTTATTTTCGTTGTTTGGTTTTATTTTATTTACCGGTCGATGTATCATTGGCGTAGCATCCGAGCGGCCGTTGATGTGGTGAACGGGGCTACGGGGTGCCCGGAGGGGCGCTTTCGATTAAACGCGGTTTACCGTGCCGAAGGCTCGTCCGCGCGGGAGCCGGATATGGGGAGACGGGCCCGCTCGTAGGCGTTGGCCTGACGTGTCCTTAGTTTATTGGAAAGCGTGAGAGCTTATTGACGGGAGCGGCCGCTTCTGTCAAAGGAAGGCTATGACGAAGGCGCGCGCGCGCGCACGGCGGGCCCGAGACGCGTAACGAAGGCCACACATGAGAGCATAGGTGGGCATGGATCAAGGCGTGGAAAGGTATAAAGGAATAAGGAGGTGGTATTCTTTCGGTTGCGATCATACCAGCACTAATGCACCGGAACCATCAGAACTCCGCAGTTAAGCGTGCTTGGGCGAGAGTAGTACTAGGATGGGTGACCCCCTGGGAAGTCCTCGTGTTGCAACCCCTTTTTTTTCGTTGTTTGGTTTATTTTATTTACCGGTCGATGTATCATTGGCGTAGCATCCGAGCGGCCGTTGATGTGGTGAACGGGGCTACGGGGTGCCCGGAGGGGCGCTTTCGATTAAACGCGGTTTACCGTGCCGAAGGCTCGTCCGCGCGGGAGCCGGATATGGGGAGACGGGCCCGCTCGTAGGCGTTGGCCTGACGTGTCCTTAGTTTATTGGAAAGCGTGAGAGCTTATTGACGGGAGCGGCCGCTTCTGTCAAAGGAAGGCTATGACGAAGGCGCGCGCGCGCGCACGGCGGGCCCGAGACGCGTAACGAAGGCCACACATGAGAGCATAGGTGGGCATGGATCAAGGCGTGGAAAGGTATAAAGGAATAAGGAGGTAGTATTCTTTCGGTTGCGATCATACCAGCACTAATGCACCGGATCCCATCAGAACTCCGCAGTTAAGCGTGCTTGGGCGAGAGTAGTACTAGGATGGGTGACCCCCTGGGAAGTCCTAGTGTTGCAACCCCTTTTTTTTCGTTGTTTGGTTTATTTTATTTACCGGTCGATGTATCATTGGCGTAGCATCCGAGCGGCCGTTGATGTGGTGAACGGGGCTACGGGGTGCCCGGAGGGGCGCTTTCGATTAAACGCGGTTTACCGTGCCGAAGGCTCGTCCGCGCGGGATCCGGATATGGGGAGACGGGCCCGCTCGTAGGCGTTGGCCTGACGTGTCCTTAGTTTATTGGAAAGCGTGAGAGCTTATTGACGGGAGCGGCCGCTTCTGTCAAAGGAAGGCTATGACGAAGGCGCGCGCGCGCGCACGGCGAGCCCGAGACGCGTAACGAAGGCCACACATGAGAGCATAGGTGGGCATGGATCAAGGCGTGGAAAGGTATAAAGGAATAAGGAGGTGGTATTCTTTCGGTTGCGATCATACCAGCACTAATGCACCGGATCCCATCAGAACTCCGCAGTTAAGCGTGCTTGGGCGAGAGTAGTACAAGGATGGGTGACCCCCTGGGAAGTCCTCGTGTTGCAACCCCTTTTTTTTCGTTGTTTGGTTTATTTTATTTACCGGTCGATGTATCATTGGCGTAGCATCCGAGCGGCCGTTGATGTGGTGAACGGGGCTACGGGGTGCCCGGAGGGGCGCTTTCGATTAAACGCGGTTTACCGTGCCGAAGGCTCGTCCGCGCGGGAGCCGGATATGGGGAGACGGGCCCGCTCGTAGGCGTTGGCCTGACGTGTCCTTAGTTTATTGGAAAGCGTGAGAGCTTATTGACGGGAGCGGCCGCTTCTGTCAAAGGAAGGCTATGACGAAGGCGCGCGCGCGCGCACGGCGGGCCCGAGACGCGTAACGAAGGCCACACATGAGAGCATAGGTGGGCATGGATCAAGGCGTGGAAAGGTATAAAGGAATAAGGAGGTGGTATTCTTTCGGTTGCGATCATACCAGCACTAATGCACCGGATCCCATCAGAACTCCGCAGTTAAGCGTGCTTGGGCGAGAGTAGTACTAGGATGGGTGACCCCCTGGGAAGTCCTCGTGTTGCAACCCCTTTTTTTTCGTTGTTTGGTTTATTTTATTTACCGGTCGATGTATCATTGGCGTAGCATCCGAGCGGCCGTTGATGTGGTGAACGGGGCTACGGGGTGCCCGGAGGGGCGCTTTCGATTAAACGCGGTTTACCGTGCCGAAGGCTCGTCCGCGCGGGAGCCGGATATGGGGAGACGGGCCCGCTCGTAGGCGTTGGCCTGACGTGTCCTTAGTTTTTTGGAAAGCGTGAGAGCTTATTGACGGGAGCGGCCGCTTCTGTCAAAGGAAGGCTATGACGAAGGCGCGCGCGCGCGCACGGCGGGCCCGAGACGCGTAACGAAGGCCACACATGAGAGCATAGGTGGGCATGGATCAAGGCGTGGAAAGGTATAAAGGAATAAGGAGGTGGTATTCTTTCGGTTGCGATCATACCAGCACTAATGCACCGGATCCCATCAGAACTCCGCAGTTAAGCGTGCTTGGGCGAGAGAGTAGTACTAGGATGGGTGACCCCTTGGGAAGTCCTCGTGTTGCAACCCCTTTTTTTTCGTTGTTTGGTTTATTTTATTTACCGGTCGATGTATCATTGGCGTAGCATCCGAGCGGCCGTTGATGTGGTGAACGGGGCTACGGGGTGCCCGGAGGGGCGCTTTCGATTAAACGCGGTTTACCGTGCCGAAGGCTCGTCCGCGCGGGAGCCGGATATGGGGAGACGGGCCCGCTCGTAGGCGTTGGCCTGACGTGTCCTTAGTTTATTGGAAAGCGTGAGAGCTTATTGACGGGAGCGGCCGCTTCTGTCAAAGGAAGGCTATGACGTAGGCGCGCGCGCGCGCACGGCGGGCCCGAGACGCGTAACGAAGGCCACACATGAGAGCATAGGTGGGCATGGATCAAGGCGTGGAAAGGTATAAAGGAATAAGGAGGTGGTATTCTTTCGGTTGCGATCATACCAGCACTAATGCACCGGATCCCATCAGAACTCCGCAGTTAAGCGTGCTTGGGCGAGAGTAGTACTAGGATGGGTGACCCCCTGGGAAGTCCTCGTGTTGCAACCCCTTTTTTTTCGTTGTTTGGTTTATTTTATTTACCGGTCGATGTATCATTGGCGTAGCATCCGAGCGGCCGTTGATGTGGTGAACGGGGCTACGGGGTGCCCGGAGGGGCGCTTTCGATTAAACGCGGTTTACCGTGCCGAAGGCTCGTCCGCGCGGGAGCCGGATATGGGGAGACGGGCCCGCTCGTAGGCGTTGGCCTGACGTGTCCTTAGTTTTTTGGAAAGCGTGAGAGCTTATTGACGGGAGCGGCCGCTTCTGTCAAAGGAAGGCTATGACGAAGGCGCGCGCGCGCGCACGGCGGGCCCGAGACGCGTAACGAAGGCCACACATGAGAGCATAGGTGGGCATGGATCAAGGCGTGGAAAGGTATAAAGGAATAAGGAGGTGGTATTCTTTCGGTTGCGATCATACCAGCACTAATGCACCGGATCCCATCAGAACTCCGCAGTTAAGCGTGCTTGGGCGAGAGAGTAGGACTAGGATGGGTGACCCCCTGGGAAGTCCTCGTGTTGCAACCCCTTTTTTTTCGTTGTTTGGTTTATTTTATTTACCGGTCGATGTATCATTGGCGTAGCATCCGAGCGGCCGTTGATGTGGTGAACGGGGCTACGGGGTGCCCGGAGGGGCGCTTTCGATTAAACGCGGTTTACCGTGCCGAAGGCTCGTCCGCGCGGGAGCCGGATATGGGGAGACGGGCCCGCTCGTAGGCGTTGGCCTGACGTGTCCTTAGTTTATTGGAAAGCGTGAGAGCTTATTGACGGGAGCGGCCGCTTCTGTCAAAGGAAGGCTATGACGAAGGCGCGCGCACGGCGGGCCCGAGACGCGTAACGAAGGCCACACATGAGAGCATAGGTGGGCATGGATCAAGGCGTGGAAAGGTATAAAGGAATAAGGAGGTGGTATTCTTTCGGTTGCGATCATACCAGCACTAATGCACCGGATCCCATCAGAACTCCGCAGTTAAGCGTGCTTGGGCGAGAGTAGTACTAGGATGGGTGACCCCCTGGGAAGTCCTCGTGTTGCAACCCCTTTTTTTTCGTTGTTTGGTTTATTTTATTTACCGGTCGATGTATCAATGGCGTAGCATCCGAGCGGCCGTTGATGTGGTGAACGGGGCTACGGGGTGCCCGGAGGGGCGCTTTCGATTAAACGCGGTTTACCGTGCCGAAGGCTCGTCCGCGCGGGAGCCGGATATGGGGAGACGGGCCCGCTCGTAGGCGTTGGCCTGACGTGTCCTTAGTTTATTGGAAAGCGTGAGAGCTTATTGACGGGAGCGGCCGCTTCTGTCAAAGGAAGGCTATGACGAAGGCGCGCGCGCGCGCACGGCGGGCCCGAGACGCGTAACGAAGGCCACACATGAGAGCATAGGTGGGCATGGATCAAGGCGTGGAAAGGTATAAAGGAATAAGGAGGTGGTATTCTTTCGGTTGCGATCATACCAGCACTAATGCACCGGATCCCATCAGAACTCCGCAGTTAAGCGTGCTTGGGCGAGAGTAGTACTAGGATGGGTGACCCCCTGGGAAGTCCTCGTGTTGCAACCCCTTTTTTTTCGTTGTTTGGTTTATTTTATTTACCGGTCGATGTATCATTGGCGTAGCATCCGAGCGGCCGTTGATGTGGTGAACGGGGCTACGGGGTGCCCGGAGGGGCGCTTTCGATTAAACGCGGTTTACCGTGCCGAAGGCTCGTCCGCGCGGGAGCCGGATATGGGGAGACGGGCCCGCTCGTAGGCGTTGGCCTGACGTGTCCTCAGTTTATTGGAAAGCGTGAGAGCTTATTGACGGGAGCGGCCGCTTCTGTCAAAGGAAGGCTATGACGAAGGCGCGCGCGCACGGCGGGCCCGAGACGCGTAACGAAGGCCACACATGAGAGCATAGGTGGGCATGGATCAAGGCGTGGAAAGGTATAAAGGAATAAGGAGGTGGTATTCTTTCGGTTGCGATCATACCAGCACTAATGCACCGGATCCCATCAGAACTCCGCAGTTAAGCGTGCTTGGGCGAGAGTAGTACTAGGATGGGTGACCCCCTGGGAAGTCCTCGTGTTGCAACCCCTTTTTTTTCGTTGTTTGGTTTATTTTATTTACCGGTCGATGTATCATTGGCGTAACATCCGAGCGGCCGTTGATGTGGTGAACGGGGCTACGGGGTGCCCGGAGGGGCGCTTTCGATTAAACGCGGTTTACCGTGCCGAAGGCTCGTCCGCGCGGGAGCCGGATATGGGGAGACGGGCCCGCTCGTAGGCGTTGGCCTGACGTGTCCTTAGTTTATTGGAAAGCGTGAGAGCTTATTGACGGGAGCGGCCGCTTCTGTCAAAGGAAGGCTATGACGAAGGCGCGCGCGCGCGCACGGCGGGCCCGAGACGCGTAACGAAGGCCACACATGAGAGCATAGGTGGGCATGGATCAAGGCGTGGAAAGGTATAAAGGAATAAGGAGGTGGTATTCTTTCGGTTGCGATCGTACCAGCACTAATGCACCGGATCCCATCAGAACTCCGCAGTTAAGCGTGCTTGGGCGAGAGTAGTACTAGGATGGGTGACCCCCTGGGAAGTCCTCGTGTTGCAACCCCTTTTTTTTCGTTGTTTGGTTTATTTTATTTACCGGTCGATGTATCATTGGCGTAGCATCCGAGCGGCCGTTGATGTGGTGAACGGGGCTACGGGGTGCCCGGAGGGGCGCTTTCGATTAAACGCGGTTTACCGTGCCGAAGGCTCGTCCGCGCGGGAGCCGGATATGGGGAGACGGGCCCGCTCGTAGGCGTTGGCCTGACGTGTCCTTAGTTTATTGGAAAGCGTGAGAGCTTATTGACGGGAGCGGCCGCTTCTGTCAAAGGAAGGCTATGACGAAGGCGCGCGCGCGCGCACGGCGGACCCGAGACGCGTAACGAAGGCCACACATGAGAGCATAGGTGGGCATGGATCAAGGCGTGGAAAGGTATAAAGGAATAAGGAGGTGGTATTCTTTCGGTTGCGATCATACCAGCACTAATGCACCGGATCCCATCAGAACTCCGCAGTTAAGCGTGCTTGGGCGAGAGTAGTACTAGGATGGGTGACCCCCTGGGAAGTCCTCGTGTTGCAACCCCTTTTTTTTCGTTGTTTGGTTTATTTTATTTACCGGTCGATGTATCATTGGCGTAGCATCCGAGCGGCCGTTGATGTGGTAAACGGGGCTACGGGGTGCCCGGAGGGGCGCTTTCGATTAAACGCGGTTTACCGTGCCGAAGGCTCGTCCGCGCGGGAGCCGGATATGGGGAGACGGGCCCCCTCGTAGGCGTTGGCCTGACGTGTCCGTAGTTTATTGGAAAGCGTGAGAGCTTATTGACGGGAGCGGCCGCTTCTGTCAAAGGAAGGCTATGACGAAGGCGCGCGCGCGCGCACGGCGGGCCCGAGACGCGTAACGAAGGCCACACATGAGAGCATAGGTGGGCATGGATCAAGGCGTGGAAAGGTATAAAGGAATAAGGAGGTGGTATTCTTTCGGTTGCGATCATACCAGCACTAATGCACCGGATCCCATCAGAACTCCGCAGTTAAGCGTGCTTGGGCGAGAGTAGTACTAGGATGGGTGACCCCCTGGGAAGTCCTCGTGTTGCAACCCCTTTTTTTTCGTTGTTTGGTTTATTTTATTTACCGGTCGATGTATCATTGGCGTAGCATCCGAGCGGCCGTTGATGTGGTGAACGGGGCTACGGGGTGCCCGGAGGGGCGCTTTCGATTAAACGCGGTTTACCGTGCCGAAGGCTCGTCCGCGCGGGAGCCGGATATGGGGAGACGGGCCCGCTCGTAGGCGTTGGCCTGACGTGTCCTTAGTTTATTGGAAAGCGTGAGAGCTTATTGACGGGAGCGGCCGCTTCTGTCAAAGGAAGGCTATGACGAAGGCGCGCGCGCGCGCACGGCGGGCCCGAGACGCGTAACGAAGGCCACACATGAGAGCATAGGTGGGCATGGATCAAGGCGTGGAAAGGTATAAAGGAATAAGGAGGTGGTATTCTTTCGGTTGCGATCATACCAGCACTAATGCACCGGATCCCATCAGAACTCCGCAGTTAAGCGTGCTTGGGCGAGAGTAGTACTAGGATGGGTGACCCCCTGGGAAGTCCTCGTGTTGCAACCCCTTTTTTTTCGTTGTTTGGTTTATTTTATCTACCGGTCGATGTATCATTGGCGTAGCATCCGAGCGGCCGTTGATGTGGTGAACGGGGCTACGGGGTGCCCGGAGGGGTGCTTTCGATTAAACGCGGTTTACCGTGCCGAAGGCTCGTCCGCACGGGAGCCGGATATGGGGAGACGGGCCCGCTCGTAGGCGTTGGCCTGACGTGTCCTTAGTTTATTGGAAAGCGTGAGAGCTTATTGACGGGAGCGGCCGCTTCTGTCAAAGGAAGGCTATGACGAAGGCGCGCGCACGGCGGGCCCGAGACGCGTAACGAAGGCCACACATGAGAGCATAGGTGGGCATGGATCAAGGCGTGGAAAGGTATAAAGGAATAAGGAGGTGGTATTCTTTCGGTTGCGATCATACCAGCACTAATGCACCGGATCCCATCAGAACTCCGCAGTTAAGCGTGCTTGGGCGAGAGTAGTACTAGGATGGGTGACCCCCTGGGAAGTCCTCGTGTTGCAACCCCTTTTTTTTCGTTGTTTGGTTTATTTTATTTACCGGTCGATGTATCATTGGCGTAGCATCCGAGCGGCCGTTGATGTGGTGAACGGGGCTACGGGGTGCCCGGAGGGGCGCTTTCGATTAAACGCGGTTTACCGTGCCGAAGGCTCGTCCGCGCGGGAGCCGGATATGGGGAGACGGGCCCGCTCGTAGGCGTTGGCCTGACGTGTCCTTAGTTTATTGGAAAGCGTGAGAGCTTATTGACGGGAGCGGCCGCTTCTGTCAAAGGAAGGCTATGACGAAGGCGCGCGCGCGCGCACGGCGGGCCCGAGACGCGTAACGAAGGCCACACATGAGAGCATAGGTGGGCATGGATCAAGGCGTGGAAAGGTATAAAGGAATAAGGAGGTGGTATTCTTTCGGTTGCGATCATACCAGCACTAATGCACCGGATCCCATCAGAACTCCGCAGTTAAGCGTGCTTGGGCGAGAGTAGTACTAGGATGGGTGACCCCCTGGGAAGTCCTCGTGTTGCAACCCCTTTTTTTTCGTTGTTTGGTTTATTTTATCTACCGGTCGATGTATCATTGGAGTAGCATCCGAGCGGCCGTTGATGTGGTGAACGGGGCTACGGGGTGCCCGGAGGGGCGCTTTCGATTAAACGCGGTTTACCGTGCCGAAGGCTCGTCCGCGCGGGAGCCGGATATGGGGAGACGGGCCCGCTCGTAGGCGTTGGCCTGACGTGTCCTTAGTTTATTGGAAAGCGTGAGAGCTTATTGACGGGAGCGGCCGCTTCTGTCAAAGGAAGGCTATGACGAAGGCGCGCGCGCGCGCACGGCGGGCCCGAGACGCGTAACGAAGGCCACACATGAGAGCATAGGTGGGCATGGATCAAGGCGTGGAAAGGTATAAAGGAATAAGGAGGTGGTATTCTTTCGGTTGCGATCATACCAGCACTAATGCACCGGATCCCATCAGAACTCCGCAGTTAAGCGTGCTTGGGCGAGAGTAGTACTAGGATGGGTGACCCCCTGGGAAGTCCTCGTGTTGCAACCCCTTTTTTTTCGTTGTTTGGTTTATTTTATTTACCGGTCGATGTATCATTGGCGTAGCATCCGAGCGGCCGTTGATGTGGTGAACGGGGCTACGGGGTGCCCGGAGGGGCGCTTTCGATTAAACGCGGTTTACCGTGCCGAAGGCTCGTCCGTGCGGGAGCCGGATATGGGGAGACGGGCCCGCTCGTAGGCGTTGGCCTGACGTGTCCTTAGTTTATTGGAAAGCGTGAGAGCTTATTGACGGGAGCGGCCGCTTCTGTCAAAGGAAGGCTATGACGAAGGCGCGCGCACGGCGGGCCCGAGACGCGTAACGAAGGCCACACATGAGAGCATAGGTGGGCATGGATCAAGGCGTGGAAAGGTATAAAGGAATAAGGAGGTGGTATTCTTTCGGTTGCGATCATACCAGCACTAATGCACCGGATCCCATCAGAACTCCGCAGTTAAGCGTGCTTGGGCGAGAGTAGTACTAGGATGGGTGACCCCCTGGGAAGTCCTCGTGTTGCAACCCCTTTTTTTTCGTTGTTTGGTTTATTTTATTTACCGGTCGATGTATCATTGGCGTAGCATCCGAGCGGCCGTTGATGTGGTGAACGGGGCTACGGGGTGCCCGGAGGGGCGCTTTCGATTAAACGCGGTTTACCGTGCCGAAGGCTCGTCCGCGCGGGAGCCGGATATGGGGAGACGGGCCCGCTCGTAGGCGTTGGCCTGACGTGTCCTTAGTTTATTGGAAAGCATGAGAGCTTATTGACGGGAGCGGCCGCTTCTGTCAAAGGAAGGCTATGACGAAGGCGCGCGCGCGCGCACGGCGGGCCCGAGACGCGTAACGAAGGCCACACATGAGAGCATAGGTGGGCATGGATCAAGGCGTGGAAAGGTATAAAGGAATAAGGAGGTGGTATTCTTTCGGTTGCGATCGTACCAGCACTAATGCACCGGATCCCATCAGAACTCCGCAGTTAAGCGTGCTTGGGCGAGAGTAGTACTAGGATGGGTGACCCCCTGGGAAGTCCTCGTGTTGCAACCCCTTTTTTTTCGTTGTTTGGTTTATTTTATTTACCGGTCGATGTATCATTGGCGTAGCATCCGAGCGGCCGTTGATGTGGTGAACGGGGCTACGGGGTGCCCGGAGGGGCGCTTTCGATTAAACGCGGTTTACCGTGCCGAAGGCTCGTCCGCGCGGGAGCCGGATATGGGGAGACGGGCCCGCTCGTAGGCGTTGGCCTGACGTGTCCTTAGTTTATTGGAAAGCGTGAGAGCTTATTGACGGGAGCGGCCGCTTCTGTCAAAGGAAGGCTATGACGAAGGCGCGCGCTGCGCGCACGGCGGGCCCGAGACGCGTAACGAAGGCCACACATGAGAGCATAGGTGGGCATGGATCAAGGCGTGGAAAGGTATAAAGGAATAAGGAGGTGGTATTCTTTCGGTTGCGATCATACCAGCACTAATGCACCGGATCCCATCAGAACTCCGCAGTTAAGCGTGCTTGGGCGAGAGTAGTACTAGGATGGGTGACCCCCTGGGAAGTCCTCGTGTTGCAACCCCTTTTTTTTCGTTGTTTGGTTTATTTTATTTACCGGTCGATGTATCATTGGCGTAGCATCCGAGCGGCCGTTGATGTGGTGAACGGGGCTACGGGGTGCCCGGAGGGGCGCTTTCGATTAAACGCGGTTTACCGTGCCGAAGGCTCGTCCGCGCGGGAGCCGGATATGGGGAGACGGGCCCGCTCGTAGGCGTTGGCCTGACGTGTCCTCAGTTTATTGGAAAGCGTGAGAGCTTATTGACGGGAGCGGCCGCTTCTGTCAAAGGAAGGCTATGACGAAGGCGCGCGCGCGCGCACGGCGGGCCCGAGACGCGTAACGAAGGCCACACATGAGAGCATAGGTGGGCATGGATCAAGGCGTGGAAAGGTATAAAGGAATAAGGAGGTGGTATTCTTTCGGTTGCGATCATACCAGCACTAATGCACCGGATCCCATCAGAACTCCGCAGTTAAGCGTGCTTGGGCGAGAGTAGTACTAGGATGGGTGACCCCCTGGGAAGTCCTCGTGTTGCAACCCCTTTTTTTTCGTTGTTTGGTTTATTTTATTTACCGGTCGATGTATCATTGGCGTAGCATCCGAGCGGCCGTTGATGTGGTGAACGGGGCTACGGGGTGCCCGGAGGGGCGCTTTCGATTAAACGCGGTTTACCGTGCCGAAGGCTCGTCCGCGCGGGAGCCGGATATGGGGAGACGGGCCCGCTCGTAGGCGTTGGCCTGACGTGTCCTTAGTTTAATGGAAAGCGTGAGAGCTTATTGACGGGAGCGGCCGCTTCTGTCAAAGGAAGGCTATGACGAAGGCGCGCGCGCGCGCACGGCTGGCCCGAGACGCGTAACGAAGGCCACACATGAGAGCATAGGTGGGCATGGATCAAGGCGTGGAAAGGTATAAAGGAATAAGGAGGTGGTATTCTTTCGGTTGCGATCATACCAGCACTAATGCACCGGATCCCATCAGAACTCCGCAGTTAAGCGTGCTTGGGCGAGAGTAGTACTAGGATGGGTGACCCCCTGGGAAGTCCTCGTGTTGCAACCCCTTTTTTTTCGTTGTTTGGTTTATTTTATTTACCGGTCGATGTATCATTGGCGTAGCATCCGAGCGGCCGTTGATGTGGTGAACGGGGCTACGGGGTGCCCGGAGGGGCGCTTTCGATTAAACGCGGTTTACCGTGCCGAAGGCTCGTCCGCGCGGGAGCCGGATATGGGGAGACGGGCCCGCTCGTAGGCGTTGGCCTGACGTGTCCTTAGTTTATTGGAAAGCGTGAGAGCTTATTGACGGGAGCGGCCGCTTCTGTCAAAGGAAGGCTATGACGAAGGCGCGCGCGCGCGCACGGCTGGCCCGAGACGCGTAACGAAGGCCACACATGAGAGCATAGGTGGGCATGGATCAAGGCGTGGAAAGGTATAAAGGAATAAGGAGGTGGTATTCTTTCGGTTGCGATCATACCAGCACTAATGCACCGGATCCCATCAGAACTCCGCAGTTAAGCGTGCTTGGGCGAGAGTAGTACTAGGATGGGTGACCCCCTGGGAAGTCCTCGTGTTGCAACCCCTTTTTTTTCGTTGTTTGGTTTATTTTATTTACCGGTCGATGTATCATTGGCGTAGCATCCGAGCGGCCGTTGATGTGGTGAACGGGGCTACGGGGTGCCCGGAGGGGCGCTTTCGATTAAACGCGGTTTACCGTGCCGAAGGCTCGTCCGCGCGGGGGCCGGATATGGGGAGACGGGCCCGCTCGTAGGCGTTGGCCTGCGTGTCCTCAGTTTATTGGAAAGCGTGAGAGCTTATTGACGGGAGCGGCCGCTTCTGTCAAAGGAAGGCTATGACGAAGGCGCGCGCAGCGCGCACGGCGGGCCCGAGACGCGTAACGAAGGCCACCCATGAGAGCATAGGTGGGCATGGATCAAGGCGTGGAAAGGTATAAAGGAATAAGGAGGTGGTATTCTTTCGGTTGCGATCATACCAGCACTAATGCACCGGATCCCATCAGAACTCCGCAGTTAAGCGTGCTTGGGCGAGAGTAGTACTAGGATGGGTGACCCCCTGGGAAGTCCTCGTGTTGCAACCCCTTTTTTTTCGTTGTTTGGTTTATATCATTGGCGTAGCATCCGAGCGGCCGTTGATGTGGTGAACGGGGCTACGGGGTGCCCGGAGGGGCGCTTTCGATTAAACGCGGTTTACCGTGCCGAAGGCGCGTCCGCGCGGGGGCCGGATATGGGGAGACGGGCCCGCTCGTAGGCGTTGGCCTGACGTGTCCTCAGTTTATTGGAAAGCGTGAGAGCTTATTGACGGGAGCGGCCGCTTATGTCAAAGGAAGGCTATGACGAAGGCGCGCGCAGCGCGCGCACGGCGGGCCCGAGACGCGTAACGAAGGCCACACATGAGAGCATAGGTGGGCATGGATCAAGGCGTGGAAAGGTATAAAGGAATAAGGAGGTGGTATTCTTTCGGTTGCGATCATGACCAGCACTAATGCACCGGATCCCATCAGAACTCCGCAGTTAAGCGTGCTTGGGCGAGAGTAGTACTAGGATGGGTGACCCCCTGGGAAGTCCTCGTGTTGCAACCCCTTTTTTTTCGTTGTTTGGTTTATTTTATTTACCGGTCGATGTATCATTGGCGTAGCATCCGAGCGGCCGTTGATGTGGTGAACGGGGCTACGGGGTGCCCGGAGGGGCGCTTTCGATTAAACGCGGTTTACCGTGCCGAAGGCTCGTCCCGCGCGGGAGCCGGATATGGGGAGACGGGCCCGCTCGTAGGCGTTGGCCTGACGTGTCCTTAGTTTATTGGAAAGCGTGAGAGCTTATTGACGGGAGGCGGCCGCTTCTGTCAAAGGAAGGCTATGACGAAGGCGCGCGCGCAGCGCGCACGGCGGGCCCGAGACGCGTAACGAAGGCCACACATGAGAGCATAGGTGGGCATGGATCAAGGCGTGGAAAGGTATAAAGGAATAAGGAGGTGGTATTCTTTCGGTTGCGATCATACCAGCACTAATGCACCGGATCCCATCAGAACTCCGCAGTTAAGCGTGCTTGGGCGAGAGTAGTACTAGGATGCGTGACCCCCTGGGAAGTCCTCGTGTTGCAACCCTTTTTTTTTTCGTTGTTTGGTTTATTTTATTTACCGGTCGATGTATCATTGGCGTAGCATCCGAGCGGCCGTTGATGTGGGTGAACGGGGCTACGGGGTGCCCGGAGGGGCGCTTTCGATTGAACGCGGTTTACCGTGCCGAAGGCTCGTCCGCGCGGGAGCCGGATATGGGGAGACGGGCCCGCTCCGTAGGCGTTGGCCTGACGTGTCCTTAGTTTATTGGAAAGCGTGAGAGCTTATTGACGGGAGCGGCCGCTTCTGTCAAAGGAAGGCTATGACGAAGGCGCGCGCGCGCGCGCACGGCGGGCCCGAGACGCGTAACGAAGGCCACACATGAGAGCATAGGTGGGCATGGATCAAGGCGTGGAAAGGTATAAAGGAATAAGGAGGTGGTATTCTTTCGGTTGCGATCATACCAGCACTAATGCACCGGATCCCATCAGAACTCCGCAGTTAAGCGTGCTTGGGCGAGAGTAGTACTAGGATGGGTGACCCCCTGGGAAGTCCTCGTGTTGCAACCCCTTTTTTTTCGTTGTTTGGTTTATTTTATTTACCGGTCGATGTATCATTGGCGTAGCATCCGAGCGGCCGTTGATGTGGTGAACGGGGCTACGGGGTGCCCGGAGGGGCGCTTTCGATTAAACGCGGTTTACCGTGCCGAAGGCTCGTCCGCGCGGGAGCCGGATATGGGGAGACGGGCCCGCTCGTAGGCGTTGGCCTGACGTGTCCTTAGTTTATTGGAAAGCGTGAGAGCTTATTGACGGGAGCGGCCGCTTCTGTCAAAGGAAGGCTATGACGAAGGCGCGCGCGCGCGCACCAGGCGGGCCCGAGACGCGTAACGAAGGCCACACATGAGAGCATAGGTGGGCATGGATCAAGGCGTGGAAAGGTATAAAGGAATAAGGAGGTGGTATTCTTTCGGTTGCGATCATACCAGCACTAATGCACCGGATCCCATCAGAACTCCGCAGTTAAGCGTGCTTGGGCGAGAGTAGTACTAGGATGGGTGACCCCCTGGGAAGTCCTCGTGTTGCGCAACCCCTTTTTTTTCGTTGTTTGGTTTATTTTATTTACCGGTCGATGTATCATTGGCGTAGCATCCGAGCGGCCGTTGATGTGGTGAACGGGGCTACGGGGTGCCCGGAGGGGCGCTTTCGATTAAACGCGGTTTACCGTGCCGAAGGCTCGTCCGCGCGGGAGCCGGATATGGGGAGACGGGCCCGCTCGTAGGCGTTGGCCTGACGTGTCCTTAGTTTATTGGAAAGCGTGAGAGCTTATTGACGGGAGCGGCCGCTTCTGTCAAAGGAAGGCTATGACGAAGGCGCGCGCTGCGCGCACGGCGGGCCCGAGACGCGTAACGAAGGCCACACATGAGAGCATAGGTGGGCATGGATCAAGGCGTGGAAAGGTATAAAGGAATAAGGAGGTGGTATTCTTTCGGTAGCGATCATACCAGCACTAATGCACCGGATCCCATCAGAACTCCGCAGTTAAGCGTGCTTGGGCGAGAGTAGTACTAGGATGGGTGACCCCCTGGGAAGTCCTCGTGTTGCAACCCCTTTTTTTTCGTTGTTTGGTTTATTTTATTTACCGGTCGATGTATCATTGGCGTAGCATCCGAGCGGCCGTTGATGTGGTGAACGGGGCTACGGGGTGCCCGGAGGGGCGCTTTCGATTAAACGCGGTTTACCGTGCCGAAGGCTCGTCCGCGCGGGAGCCGGATATGGGGAGACGGGCCCGCTCGTAGGCGTTGGCCTGACGTATCCTTAGTTTATTGGAAAGCGTGAGAGCTTATTGACGGGAGCGGCCGCTTCTGTCAAAGGAAGGCTATGACGAAGGCGCGCGCGCGCGCACGGCTGGCCCGAGACGCGTAACGAAGGCCACACATGAGAGCATAGGTGGGCATGGATCAAGGCGTGGAAAGGTATAAAGGAATAAGGAGGTGGTATTCTTTCGGTTGCGATCATACCAGCACTAATGCACCGGATCCCATCAGAACTCCGCAGTTAAGCGTGCTTGGGCGAGAGTAGTACTAGGATGGGTGACCCCCTGGGAAGTCCTCGTGTTGCAACCCCTTTTTTTTCGTTGTTTGGTTTATTTTATTTACCGGTCGATGTATCATTGGCGTAGCATCCGAGCGGCCGTTGATGTGGTGAACGGGGCTACGGGGTGCCCGGAGGGGCGCTTTCGATTAAACGCGGTTTACCGTGCCGAAGGCTCGTCCGCGCGGGAGCCGGATATGGGGAGACGGGCCCGCTCGTAGGCGTTGGCCTGACGTGTCCTTAGTTTATTGGAAAGCGTGAGAGCTTATTGACGGGAGCGGCCGCTTCTGTCAAAGGAAGGCTATGACGAAGGCGCGCGCGCGCGCACGGCTGGCCCGAGACGCGTAACGAAGGCCACACATGAGAGCATAGGTGGGCATGGATCAAGGCGTGGAAAGGTATAAAGGAATAAGGAGGTGGTATTCTTTCGGTTGCGATCATACCAGCACTAATGCACCGGATCCCATCAGAACTCCGCAGTTAAGCGTGCTTGGGCGAGAGTAGTACTAGGATGGGTGACCCCCTGGGAAGTCCTCGTGTTGCAACCCCTTTTTTTTCGTTGTTTGGTTTATTTTATTTACCGGTCGATGTATCATTGGCGTAGCATCCGAGCGGCCGTTGATGTGGTGAACGGGGCTACGGGGTGCCCGGAGGGGCGCTTTCGATTAAACGCGGTTTACCGTGCCGAAGGCTCGTCCGCGCGGGGGCCGGATATGGGGAGACGGGCCCGCTCGTAGGCGTTGGCCTGACGTGTCCTCAGTTTATTGGAAAGCGTGAGAGCTTATTGACGGGAGCGGCCGCTTCTGTCAAAGGAAGGCTATGACGAAGGCGCGCGCGCGCGCACGGCGGGCCCGAGACGCGTAACGAAGGCCACCCATGAGAGCATAGGTGGGCATGGATCAAGGCGTGGAAAGGTATAAAGGAATAAGGAGGTGGTATTCTTTCGGTTGCGATCATACCAGCACTAATGCACCGGATCCCATCAGAACTCCGCAGTTAAGCGTGCTTGGGCGAGAGTAGTACTAGGATGGGTGACCCCCTGGGAAGTCCTCGTGTTGCAACCCTTTTTTTTTCGTTGTTTGGTTTATTTTATTTACCGCTCGATGTATCATTGGCGTAGCATCCGAGCGGCCGTTGATGTGGTGAACGGGGCTACGGGGTGCCCGGAGGGGCGCTTTCGATTAAACGCGGTTTACCGTGCCGAAGGCGCGTCCGCGCGGGGGCCGGATATGGGGAGACGGGCCCGCTCGTAGGCGTTGGCCTGACGTGTCCTCAGTTTATTGGAAAGCGTGAGAGCTTATTGACGGGAGCGGCCGCTTATGTCAAAGGAAGGCTATGACGAAGGCGCGCGCGCGCGCACGGCGGGCCCGAGACGCGTAACGAAGGCCACACATGAGAGCATAGGTGGGCATGGATCAAGGCGTGGAAAGGTATAAAGGAATAAGGAGGTGGTATTCTTTCGGTTGCGATCATACCAGCACTAATGCACCGGATCCCATCAGAACTCCGCAGTTAAGCGTGCTTGGGCGAGAGTAGTACTAGGATGGGTGACCCCCTGGGAAGTCCTCGTGTTGCAACCCCTTTTTTTCGTTGTTTGGTTTATTTTATTTACCGGTCGATGTATCATTGGCGTAGCATCCGAGCGGCCGTTGATGTGGTGAACGGGGCTACGGGGTGCCCGGAGGGGCGCTTTCGATTAAACGCGGTTTACCGTGCCGAAGGCTCGTCCGCGCGGGAGCCGGATATGGGGAGACGGGCCCGCTCGTAGGCGTTGGCCTGACGTGTCCTTAGTTTATTGGAAAGCGTGAGAGCTTATTGACGGGAGCGGCCGCTTCTGTCAAAGGAAGGCTATGACGAAGGCGCGCGCTGCGCGCACGGCGGGCCCGAGACGCGTAACGAAGGCCACACATGAGAGCATAGGTGGGCATGGATCAAGGCGTGGAAAGGTATAAAGGAATAAGGAGGTGGTATTCTTTCGGTTGCGATCATACCAGCACTAATGCACCGGATCCCATCAGAACTCCGCAGTTAAGCGTGCTTGGGCGAGAGTTAGTACTAGGATGCGTGACCCCCTGGGAAGTCCTCGTGTTGCGAACCCCTTTTTTTTTCGTTGTTTGGTTTATTTTATTTACCGGTCGATGTATCATTGGCGTAGCATCCGAGCGGCCGTTGATGTGGTGAACGGGGCTACGGGGTGCCCGGAGGGGCGCTTTCGATTGAACGCGGTTTACCGTGCCGAAGGCTCGTCCGCGCGGGAGCCGGATATGGGGAGACGGGCCCGCTCGTAGGCGTTGGCCTGACGTGTCCTTAGTTTATTGGAAAGCGTGAGAGCATATTGACGGGAGCGGCCGCTTCTGTCAAAGGAAGGCAATGACGAAGGCGCGCGCGCGCGCACGGCGGGCCCGAGACGCGTAACGAAGGCCACACATGAGAGCATAGGTGGGCATGGATCAAGGCGTGGAAAGGTATAAAGGAATAAGGAGGTGGTATTCTTTCGGTTGCGATCATACCAGCACTAATGCACCGGATCCCATCAGAACTCCGCAGTTAAGCGTGCTTGGGCGAGAGTAGTACTAGGATGGGTGACCCCCTGGGAAGTCCTCGTGTTGCAACCCCTTTTTTTTCGTTGTTTGGTTTATTTTATTTACCGGTCGATGTATCATTGGCGTAGCATCCGAGCGGCCGTTGATGTGGTGAACGGGGCTACGGGGTGCCCGGAGGGGCGCTTTCGATTAAACGCGGTTTACCGTGCCGAAGGCTCGTCCGCGCGGGGGCCGGATATGGGGAGACGGGCCCGCTCGTAGGCGTTGGCCTGACGTGTCCTTAGTTTATTGGAAAGCGTGAGAGCTTATTGACGGGAGCGGCCGCTTCTGTCAAAGGAAGGCTATGACGAAGGCGCGCGCGCGCGCACGGCGGGCCCGAGACGCGTAACGAAGGCCACACATGAGAGCATAGGTGGGCATGGATCAAGGCGTGGAAAGGTATAAAGGAATAAGGAGGTGGTATTCTTTCGGTTGCGATCATACCAGCACTAATGCACCGGATCCCATCAGAACTCCGCAGTTAAGCGTGCTTGGGCGAGAGTAGTACTAGGATGGGTGACCCCCTGGGAAGTCCTCGTGTTGCAACCCCTTTTTTTTCGTTGTTTGGTTTATTTTATTTACGGTCGATGTATCATTGGCGTAGCATCCGAGCGGCCGTTGATGTGGTGAACGGGGCTACGGGGTGCCCGGAGGGGCGCTTTCGATTAAACGCGGTTTACCGTGCCGAAGGCTCGTCCGCGCGGGAGCCGGATATGGGGAGACGGGCCCGCTCGTAGGCGTTGGCCTGACGTGTCCTTAGTTTATTGGAAAGCGTGAGAGCTTATTGACGGGAGCGGCCGCTTCTGTCAAAGGAAGGCTATGACGAAGGCGCGCGCGCGCGCACGGCGGGCCCGAGACGCGTAACGAAGGCCACACATGAGAGCATAGGTGGGCATGGATCAAGGCGTGGAAAGGTATAAAGGAATAAGGAGGTGGTATTCTTTCGGTAGCGATCATACCAGCACTAATGCACCGGATCCCATCAGAACTCCGCAGTTAAGCGTGCTTGGGCGAGAGTAGTACTAGGATGGGTGACCCCCTGGGAAGTCCTCGTGTTGCAACCCCTTTTTTTTCGTTGTTTGGTTTATTTTATTTACCGGTCGATGTATCATTGGCGTAGCATCCGAGCGGCCGTTGATGTGGTGAACGGGGCTACGGGGTGCCCGGAGGGGCGCTTTCGATTAAACGCGGTTTACCGTGCCGAAGGCTCGTCCGCGCGGGAGCCGGATATGGGGAGACGGGCCCGCTCGTAGGCGTTGGCCTGACGTGTCCTTAGTTTATTGGAAAGCGTGAGAGCATATTGACGGGAGCGGCCGCTTCTGTCAAAGGAAGGCTATGACGAAGGCGCGCGCGCGCGCACGGCGGGCCCGAGACGCGTAACGAAGGCCACACATGAGAGCATAGGTGGGCATGGATCAAGGCGTGGAAAGGTATAAAGGAATAAGGAGGTGGTATTCTTTCGGTTGCGATCATACCAGCACTAATGCACCGGATCCCATCAGAAACTCCGCAGTTAAGCGTGCTTGGGCGAGAGTAGTACTAGGATGGGTGACCCCCTGGGAAGTCCTCGTGTTGCAACCCCTTTTTTTTCGTTGTTTGGTTTATTTTATTTACCGGTCGATGTATCATTGGCGTAGCATCCGAGCGGCCGTTGATGTGGTGAACGGGGCTACGGGGTGCCCGGAGGGGCGCTTTCGATTAAACGCGGTTTACCGTGCCGAAGGCTCGTCCGCGCGGGGGCCGGATATAGGGAGACGGGCCCGCTCGTAGGCGTTGGCCTGACGTTGTCCTTAGTTTATTGGAAAGCGTGAGAGCTTATTGACGGGAGCGGCCGCTTCTGTCAAAGGAAGGCTATGACGAAGGCGCGCGCGCGCGCACGGCGGGCCCGAGACGCGTAACGAAGGCCACACATGAGAGCATAGGTGGGCATGGATCAAGGCGTGGAAAGGTATAAAGGAATAAGGAGGTGGTATTCTTTCGGTTGCGATCATACCAGCACTAATGCACCGGATCCCATCAGAACTCCGCAGTTAAGCGTGCTTGGGCGAGAGTAGTACTAGGATGGGTGACCCCCTGGGAAGTCCTCGTGTTGCAACCCCTTTTTTTTCGTTGTTTGGTTTATTTTATTTACCGGTCGATGTATCATTGGCGTAGCATCCGAGCGGCCGTTGATGTGGTGAACGGGGGGCTACGGGGTGCCCGGAGGGGCGCTTTCGATTAAACGCGGTTTACCGTGCCGAAGGCTCGTCCGCGCGGGGGCCGGATATGGGGAGACGGGCCCGCTCGTAGGCGTTGGCCTGACGTGTCCTTAGTTTATTGGAAAGCGTGAGAGCTTATTGACGGGAGCGGCCGCTTCTGTCAAAGGAAGGCTATGACGAAGGCGCGCGCGCGCGCACGGCGGGCCCGAGACGCGTAACGAAGGCCACACATGAGAGCATAGGTGGGCATGGATCAAGGCGTGGAAAGGTATAAAGGAATAAGGAGGTGGTATTCTTTCGGTTGCGATCATACCAGCACTAATGCACCGGATCCCATCAGAACTCCGCAGTTAAGCGTGCTTGGGCGAGAGTAGTACTAGGATGGGTGACCCCCTGGGAAGTCCTCGTGTTGCAACCCCTTTTTTTTCGTTGTTTGGTTTATTTTATTTACCGGTCGATGTATCATTGGCGTAGCATCCGAGCGGCCGTTTGATGTGGTGAACGGGGCTACGGGGTGCCCGGAGGGGCGCTTTCGATTAAACGCGGTTTACCGTGCCGAAGGCTCGTCCGCGCGGGGGCCGGATATGGGGAGACGGGCCCGCTCGTAGGCGTTGGCCTGACGTGTCCTTAGTTTATTGGAAAGCGTGAGAGCTTATTGACGGGAGCGGCCGCTTCTGTCAAAGGAAGGCTATGACGAAGGCGCGCGCAGCGCGCGCACGGCGGGCCCGAGACGCGTAACGAAGGCCACACATGAGAGCATAGGTGGGCATGGATCAAGGCGTGGAAAGGTATAAAGGAATAAGGAGGTGGTATTCTTTCGGTTGCGATCATACCAGCACTAATGCACCGGATCCCATCAGAACTCCGCAGTTAAGCGTGCTTGGGCGAGAGTAGTACTAGGATGGGTGACCCCCTGGGAAGTCCTCGTGTTGCAACCCCTTTTTTTTCGTTGTTTGGTTTATTTTATTTACCGGTCGATGTATCATTGGCGTAGCATCCGAGCGGCCGTTGATGTGGTGAACGGGGCTACGGGGTGCCCGGAGGGGCGCTTTCGATTAAACGCGGTTTACCGTGCCGAAGGCTCGTCCGCGCGGGAGCCGGATATGGGGAGACGGGCCCGCTCGTAGGCGTTGGCCTGACGTGTCCTTAGTTTATTGGAAAGCGTGAGAGCTTATTGACGGGAGCGGCCGCTTCTGTCAAAGGAAGGCTATGACGAAAGCGCGCGCGCGGCACGGCGGGCCCGAGACGCGTAACGAAGGCCACACATGAGAGCATAGGTGGGCATGGATCAAGGCGTGGAAAGGTATAAAGGAATAAGGAGGTGGTATTCTTTCGGTTGCGATCATACCAGCACTAATGCACCGGATCCCATCAGAACTCCGCAGTTAAGCGTGCTTGGGCGAGAGTAGTACTAGGATGGGTGACCCCCTGGGAAGTCCTCGTGTTGCAACCCCTTTTTTTTCGTTGTTTGTTTATTTTATTTACCGGTCGATGTATCATTGGCGTAGCATCCGAGCGGCCGTTGATGTGGTGAACGGGGCTACGGGGTGCCCGGAGGGGCGCTTTCGATTAAACGCGGTTTACCGTGCCGAAGGCTCGTCCGCGCGGGAGCCGGATATGGGGAGACGGGCCCGCTCGTAGGCGTTGGCCTGACGTGTCCTTAGTTTATTGGAAAGCGTGAGAGCTTATTGACGGGAGCGGCCGCTTCTGTCAAAGGAAGGCTATGACGAAGGCGCGCGCTGCGCGCGCACGGCGGGCCCGAGACGCGTAACGAAGGCCACACATGAGAGCATAGGTGGGCATGGATCAAGGCGTGGAAAGGTATAAAGCAATAAGGAGGTGGTATTCTTTCGGTTGCGATCATACCAGCACTAATGCACCGGATCCCATCAGAACTCCGCAGTTAAGCGTGCTTGGGCGAGAGTAGTACTAGGATGGGTGACCCCCTGGGAAGTCCTCGTGTTGCAACCCCTTTTTTTTCGTTGTTTGGTTTATTTTATTTACCGGTCGATGTATCATTGGCGTAGCATCCGAGCGGCCGTTGATGTGGTGAACGGGGCTACGGGGTGCCCGGAGGGGCGCTTTCGATTAAACGCGGTTTACCGTGCCGAAGGCTCGTCCGCGCGGGGGCCGGATATGGGGAGACGGGCCCGCTCGTAGGCGTTGGCCTGACGTGTCCTTAGTTTATTGGAAAGCGTGAGAGCTTATTGACGGGAGCGGCCGCTTCTGTCAAAGGAAGGCTATGACGAAGGCGCGCGCGCGCGCACGGCGGGCCCGAGACGCGTAACGAAGGCCACACATGAGAGCATAGGTGGGCATGGATCAAGGCGTGGAAAGGTATAAAGGAATAAGGAGGTGTATTCTTTCGGTTGCGATCATACCAGCACTAATGCACCGGATCCCATCAGAACTCCGCAGTTAAGCGTGCTTGGGCGAGAGTAGTACTAGGATGGGTGACCCCCTGGGAAGTCCTCGTGTTGCAACCCCTTTTTTTTCGTTGTTTGGTTTATTTTATTTACCGGTCGATGTATCATTGGCGTAGCATCCGAGCGGCCGTTGATGTGGTGAACGGGGCTACGGGGTGCCCGGAGGGGCGCTTTCGATTAAACGCGGTTTACCGTGCCGAAGGCTCGTCCGCGCGGGAGCCGGATATGGGGAGACGGGCCCGCTCGTAGGCGTTGGCCTGACGTGTCCTTAGTTTATTGGAAAGCGTGAGAGCTTATTGACGGGAGCGGCCGCTTCTGTCAAAGGAAGGCTATGACGAAGGCGCGCGCAGCGCGCACGGCGGGCCCGAGACGCGTAACGAAGGCCACACATGAGAGCATAGGTGGGCATGGATCAAGGCGTGGAAAGGTATAAAGGAATAAGGAGGTGGTATTCTTTCGGTTGCGATCATACCAGCACTAATGCACCGGATCCCATCAGAACTCCGCAGTTAAGCGTGCTTGGGCGAGAGTAGTACTAGGATGGGTGACCCCCTGGGAAGTCCTCGTGTTGCAACCCCTTTTTTTTCGTTGTTTGTTTATTTTATTTACCGGTCGATGTATCATTGGCGTAGCATCCGAGCGGCCGTTGATGTGGTGAACGGGGCTACGGGGTGCCCGGAGGGGCGCTTTCGATTAAACGCGGTTTACCGTGCCGAAGGCTCGTCCGCGCGGGAGCCGGATATGGGGAGACGGGCCCGCTCGTAGGCGTTGGCCTGACGTGTCCTTAGTTTATTGGAAAGCGTGAGAGCTTATTGACGGGAGCGGCCGCTTCTGTCAAAGGAAGGCTATGACGAAGGCGCGCGCTGCGCGCACGGCGGGCCCGAGACGCGTAACGAAGGCCACACATGAGAGCATAGGTGGGCATGGATCAAGGCGTGGAAAGGTATAAAGGAATAAGGAGGTGGTATTCTTTCGGTTGCGATCATACCAGCACTAATGCACCGGATCCCATCAGAACTCCGCAGTTAAGCGTGCTTGGGCGAGAGTAGTACTAGGATGGGTGACCCCCTGGGAAGTCCTCGTGTTGCAACCCCTTTTTTTTCGTTGTTTGGTTTATTTTATTTACCGGTCGATGTATCATTGGCGTAGCATCCGAGCGGCCGTTGATGTGGTGAACGGGGCTACGGGGTGCCCGGAGGGGCGCTTTCGATTAAACGCGGTTTACCGTGCCGAAGGCTCGTCCGCGCGGGAGCCGGATATGGGGAGACGGGCCCGCTCGTAGGCGTTGGCCTGACGTGTCCTTAGTTTATTGGAAAGCGTGAGAGCTTATTGACGGGAGCGGCCGCTTCTGTCAAAGGAAGGCTATGACGAAGGCGCGCGCGCGCGCACGGCGGGCCCGAGACGCATAACGAAGGCCACACATGAGAGCATAGGTGGGCATGGATCAAGGCGTGGGAAAGGTATAAAGGAATAAGGAGGTGGTATTCTTTCGGTTGCGATCATACCAGCACTAATGCACCGGATCCCATCAGAACTCCGCAGTTAAGCGTGCTTGGGCGAGAGTAGTACTAGGATGGGTGACCCCCTGGGAAGTCCTCGTGTTTGCAACCCCTTTTTTTTCGTTGTTTGGTTTATTTTATTTACCGGTCGATGTATCATTGGCGTAGCATCCGAGCGGCCGTTGATGTGGTGAACGGGGCTACGGGGTGCCCGGAGGGGCGCTTTCGATTAAACGCGGTTTACCGTGCCGAAGGCTCGTCCGCGCGGGAGCCGGATATGGGGAGACGGGCCCGCTCGTAGGCGTTGGCCTGACGTGTCCTTAGTTTATTGGAAAGCGTGAGAGCTTATTGACGGGAGCGGCCGCTTCTGTCAAAGGAAGGCTATGACGAAGGCGCGCGCGCGCGCACGGCGGGCCCGAGACGCGTAACGAAGGCCACACATGAGAGCATAGGTGGGCATGGATCAAGGCGTGGAAAGGTATAAAGGAATAAGGAGGTGGTATTCTTTCGGTAGAGATCATACCAGCACTAATGCACCGGATCCCATCAGAACTCCGCAGTTAAGCGTGCTTGGGCGAGAGTAGTACTAGGATGGGTGACCCCCTGGGAAGTCCTCGTGTTGCAACCCCTTTTTTTTCGTTGTTTGGTTTATTTTATTTACCGGTCGATGTATCATTGGCGTAGCATCCGAGCGGCCGTTGATGTGGTGAACGGGGCTACGGGGTGCCCGGAGGGGCGCTTTCGATTAAACGCGGTTTACCGTGCCGAAGGCTCGTCCGCGCGGGAGCCGGATATGGGGAGACGGGCCCGCTCGTAGGCGTTGGCCTGACGTATCCTTAGTTTATTGGAAAGCGTGAGAGCTTATTGACGGGAGCGGCCGCTTCTGTCAAAGGAAGGCTATGACGAAGGCGCGCGCGCGCGCACGGCTGGCCCGAGACGCGTAACGAAGGCCACACATGAGAGCATAGGTGGGCATGGATCAAGGCGTGGAAAGGTATAAAGGAATAAGGAGGTGGTATTCTTTCGGTTGCGATCATACCAGCACTAATGCACCGGATCCCATCAGAACTCCGCAGTTTAAGCGTGCTTGGGCGAGAGTAGTACTAGGATGGGTGACCCCCTGGGAAGTCCTCGTGTTGCAACCCCTTTTTTTTCGTTGTTTGGTTTATTTTATTTACCGGTCGATGTATCATTGGCGTAGCATCCGAGCGGCCGTTGATGTGGTGAACGGGGCTACGGGGTGCCCGGAGGGGCGCTTTCGATTTAAACGCGGTTTACCGTGCCGAAGGCTCGTCCGCGCGGGAGCCGGATATGGGGAGACGGGCCCGCTCGTAGGCGTTGGCCTGACGTGTCCTTAGTTTATTGGAAAGCGTGAGAGCTTATTGACGGGAGCGGCCGCTTCTGTCAAAGGAAGGCTATGACGAAGGCGCGCGCGCGCGCACGGCTGGCCCGAGACGCGTAACGAAGGCCACACATGAGAGCATAGGTGGGCATGGATCAAGGCGTGGAAAGGTATAAAGGAATAAGGAGGTGGTATTCTTTCGGTTGCGATCATACCAGCACTAATGCACCGGATC
The DNA here is from genome assembly GCA_030545235.1 of Helianthus tuberosus. Lineage (NCBI taxonomy): Eukaryota > Viridiplantae > Streptophyta > Magnoliopsida > Asterales > Asteraceae > Helianthus > Helianthus tuberosus. The sequence continues at coordinate 42,277 of JARYGA010057771.1, forward strand.
CCATCAGAACTCCGCAGTTAAGCGTGCTTGGGCGAGAGTAGTACTAGGATGGGTGACCCCCTGGGAAGTCCTCGTGTTGCAACCCCTTTTTTTTCGTTGTTTGGTTTATTTTATTTACCGGTCGATGTATCATTGGCGTAGCATCCGAGCGGCCGTTGATGTGGTGAACGGGGCTACGGGGTGCCCGGAGGGGCGCTTTCGATTAAACGCGGTTTACCGTGCCGAAGGCTCGTCCGCGCGGGGGCCGGATATGGGGAGACGGGCCCGCTCGTAGGCGTTGGCCTGACGTGTCCTCAGTTTATTGGAAAGCGTGAGAGCTTATTGACGGGAGCGGCCGCTTCTGTCAAAGGAAGGCTATGACGAAGGCGCGCGCGCGCGCACGGGCGGGCCCCGAGACGCGTAACGAAGGCCACCCATGAGAGCATAGGTGGGCATGGATCAAGGCGTGGAAAGGTATAAAGGAATAAGGAGGTGGTATTCTTTCGGTTGCGATCATACCAGCACTAATGCACCGGATCCCATCAGAACTCCGCAGTTAAGCGTGCTTGGGCGAGAGTAGTACTAGGATGGGTGACCCCCTGGGAAGTCCTCGTGTTGCAACCCCTTTTTTTTCGTTGTTTGGTTTATTTTATTTACCGGTCGATGTATCATTGGCGTAGCATCCGAGCGGCCGTTGATGTGGTGAACGGGGCTACGGGGTGCCCGGAGGGGCGCTTTCGATTAAACGCGGTTTACCGTGCCGAAGGCGCGTCCGCGCGGGGGCCGGATATGGGGAGACGGGCCCGCTCGTAGGCGTTGGCCTGACGTTGTCCTCAGTTTATTGGAAAGCGTGAGAGCTTATTGACGGGAGCGGCCGCTTATGTCAAAGGAAGGCTATGACGAAGGCGCGCGCAGCGCGCACGGCGGGCCCGAGACGCGTAACGAAGGCCACACATGAGAGCATAGGGTGGGCATGGATCAAGGCGTGGAAAGGTATAAAGGAATAAGGAGGTGGTATTCTTTCGGTTGCGATCATACCAGCACTAATGCACCGGATCCCATCAGAACTCCGCAGTTAAGCGTGCTTGGGCGAGAGTAGTACTAGGATGGGTGACCCCCTGGGAAGTCCTCGTGTTGCAACCCCTTTTTTTTCGTTGTTTGGTTTATTTTATTTACCGGTCGATGTATCATTGGCGTAGCATCGAGCGGCCGTTGATGTGGTGAACGGGGCTACGGGGTGCCCGGAGGGGCGCTTTCGATTAAACGCGGTTTACCGTGCCGAAGGCTCGTCCGCGCGGGAGCCGGATATGGGGAGACGGGCCCGCTCGTAGGCGTTGCCTGACGTGTCCTTAGTTTATTGGAAAGCGTGAGAGCTTATTGACGGGAGCGGCCGCTTCTGTCAAAGGAAGGCTATGACGAAGGCGCGCGCGCGCGCACGGCGGGCCCGAGACGCGTAACGAAGGCCACACATGAGAGCATAGGTGGGCATGGATCAAGGCGTGGAAAGGTATAAAGGAATAAGGAGGTGGTATTCTTTCGGTTGCGATCATACCAGCACTAATGCACCGGATCCCATCAGAACTCCGCAGTTAAGCGTGCTTGGGCGAGAGTAGTACTAGATGCGTGACCCCCTGGGAAGTCCTCGTGTTGCAACCCTTTTTTTTTCGTTGTTTGGTTTATTTTATTTACCGGTCGATGTATCATTGGCGTAGCATCCGAGCGGCCGTTGATGTGGTGAACGGGGCTACGGGGTGCCCGGAGGGGCGCTTTCGATTGAACGCGGTTTACCGTGCCGAAGGCTCGTCCGCGCGGGAGCCGGATATGGGGAGACGGGGCCCGCTCGTAGGCGTTGGCCTGACGTGTCCTTAGTTTATTGGAAAGCGTGAGAGCATATTGACGGGAGCGGCCGCTTCTGTCAAAGGAAGGCAATGACGAAGGCGGCGCGCCGCGCGCACGGCGGGCCCGAGACGCGTAACGAAGGCCACACATGAGAGCATAGGTGGGCATGGATCAAGGCGTGGAAAGGTATAAAGGAATAAGGAGGTGGTATTCTTTCGGTTGCGATCATACCAGCACTAATGCACCGGATCCCATCAGAACTCCGCAGTTAAGCGTTGCTTGGGCGAGAGTAGTACTAGGATGGGTGACCCCCTGGGAAGTCCTCGTGTTGCAACCCCTTTTTTTTCGTTGTTTGGTTTATTTTATTTACCGGTCGATGTATCATTGGCGTAGCATCCGAGCGGCCGTTGATGTGGTGAACGGGGCTACGGGGTGCCCGGAGGGGCGCTTTCGATTAAACGCGGTTTACCGTGCCGAAGGCTCGTCCGCGCGGGGGCCGGATATGGGGAGACGGGCCCGCTCGTAGGCGTTGGCCTGACGTGTCCTTAGTTTATTGGAAAGCGTGAGAGCTTATTGACGGGAGCGGCCGCTTCTGTCAAAGGGAAGGCTATGACGAAGGCGCGCGCGCAGCGCGCACGGCGGGCCCGAGACGCGTAACGAAGGCCACAC
>JARYGA010057772.1:0-38317 GCA_030545235.1 Helianthus tuberosus
ATTGAAATTTAAGGTTGATGGAACACTAAGAACGTAAAGATGAACCATTGTCACCTTTTCTCTAATAAAGTGAATGTCAGTCTTGATATATTTATGTTGTACTCGGTCAGTAATCAAATAGATGACGCTGATATCCCATTAGACAGACATTGGTGGCACTTAGAGGACCAAGATAATGAGTTATCACTCTAAAACACAATACCCAAATGTCGATCGACGAGTATTTGGACAAACTCCCCAATCAACATCGGAATAAGAGACAAGACGAGCAGTGGACAAGACATATATATGGTTGTAGCATATGACCTAAAGTGCCTTTAATGTAACACGTAGTGCACTTAAGCATAAAATTGTGATTCTCGTAGATGAAGCATATATAGATAAACCTGTTGAAATGTCCACGAGATGTGTGGTCGAGTGAACATTAAGTATTGAAAGGAAACAACAAGGCTTCAATACATGGAGCAATCCTTAGTTGCAGTTGTAAGAGTGACGTTAGAATTAGTTTCAAATTGAGTAGAAGATGCTGATCTGTTGCAAAACACACTCATTTATCTATGTATTTTGTACATTAGATCCAATTTATGTGTTTTTTTTTGTCATTTTATGTATGTCATTTTATGTTTTTTTGTCATCTTCTTGTCATTAGGTGTCTTCTTCCAGAAGTTTCTAGAACCTTCTGGATACCTGTGTGTGACGAGGACGCCAACTTGGAGTGGTGTGGTCCCTTTGACATGTATTCACATGTGATTTGGGATCATACCTCATCAAAGGATGATCTTGCTAGAGATATTAGTTTAACTAAATTATATACATATAGTTGTGACAAGATTTGAAAAAGAGTAAATTGCTAAAATTGTCCCTAAGGTTTGGGCATGTTTGTCATTTTCATCCAAACCAACTTTTTTTTGTACAATATATTCCTTCACTTTTGGGATTTTTTGTCATTTTCATCCGAACATCTAATTTGTTTTATTTTTTCTATCAAACCTTTGGATGAAAATGACAAAAAATCTCAAATTTCAGGGACGATTTAGGCAAAAAAAAAAGTCAGACGTTTAGATGAAAATGACAAAAAATCCCAAAAGCGAATGACTATATTGTAAAAAAAATTGTTTTGGATGAAAATGATAAACATACTCAAACCTCAACCTCAGGAATGATTTTGGCAATTTACTCTTTGAAAAATAAATGGAAATCTTAGAAAGTTTTTTTTTTTTTTTTTTTTTGAACGGCAAAAACTTCTATATAAAATATAGAAAACGGGCCAGCAAGAAACTGGGAACCAAGATTACAAAATTACATCACGAATGTTAAAATCAATCCACCTTTCCCACTCAAGATTACAAAAATTTGATCTACCTGTAACAAAAAGAAAAACATTTTCTTTTATAGAATCGGCCGTTCGATTGAAATGAATTTGCCGCTCGTTGAAAGTTTTTTCATTTCGCGCTTTCCATATCTCCCACGCCGTAACTTGAATCACGACCCCTATTAATGGTGGGGAGTTATTTGACAGAAACACGCGTGTGACAGATGAGATATAATAATAATATGAAGAGGAGAATCTTCATTTATCATCGGCTTTAAACACTTGTACCGTACCTTTTTATTCAAACCAACTTCTTTTTTTTTTTTTTTTTTTTTTTTTGAAGGTTAACTTTCATTAAACACAAAGGAACCTTATTCCAAGAAGGAATAAAGGACCGAAAACGAGTACATTTACATTACATCACAATTATACCATTTCTCCCAATCTAGAACACCCCGACGCGCCCTGTGTTTGTACCAAAGAAAGCCCAAAGCTTTGACATCGGAAATAATGTCCGTCACGTTAACTTCCTTATTAGAAAATATTTTCTCGTTTCTAGCTTTCCATAACCTCCAACTCGTGATGATAATAATGCCTTGTACTACGATCTTCTTTTCTCCACTAATACCATAATGCTCGAAAGCCTGAACAATATCTTTCACCGAAAAAGCGAACATCGTAGGAACACGACACCATAAAGAAACACCATGCCACACCCCAGCCGCTATAGCACAACCCGTTAGAATATGGTCTATAGACTCTATGCCATCCTCGCACAATACACACATATCATCCTGAATCGTAATGTGCCTCCTTTGCAGCGCATTCTTGGTAGGGAGACGATCTAGAAAAGCTCGCCACATAAAAATATTGCATTTCGCCGGGACCCATTTGCACCACTTGAAACCGAAAGTCTCTTCATTACGAGTACCGTGCAGCCATCTTTTAACCGAAGCAACCGAAAATTGGTCTGACTTAGAATCATTCCAAACCCAATCGTCTTCTCGCTCTGACAAGGATATCTCGGCCAACCGACCCTCCAACTCCTGAAGAAGACCCACCTCCTCCAAAGAAACGATAGCCCTTTTCCAACACCACTTAACCACAAATCCTTGTTCTGTACATTCGCACCTATTAGACACTAAGCATTTCTTATCAGACTCCAAAGCAAATAAACTCGGATAGCAATCCTTTAACGGGGCATTGCATAGCCAAGGATCAAGCCAAAACCGAAGAACACTACCATCTCCAAGCCGGCCCTTTAACATACTTATCGCCCCCACCCCATCAACTTTGATTTTGCTACAGTACGAGACAATATTCTTCCAAACCCCGGAAACACCATTATTAACCGGAAGAAAACCCCACTTTCTATCCGAGCCATGAATAGACTCCACCACCCTACGCCATAAAGCATTAGTCTCGTTAACATACCTCCAGCACCATTTTAACAAAAAAGCCTTGTTACACTCATCTAATCTGGCTAAACCCAGACCGCCTTCTTCTCTATGAATCGTCACTTTATCCCAAGCAACCCAAGCCATTTTCCTCACCTCTTCAGACCCACCCCACAGAAAATTTCTCATGAGTTGTTCAAGTTTATTAATGATACTGACCGGGGCCTTAAACAAGGATAAGTAATACGTAGGAAGACTAGCCAAAACCGACTTTATCAACGTAACCCGCCCACCGATAGAAATGCTATTTGCCTTCCATTTAGATAAACGCTTTCTAAATGAGTTCACCACTGGATCCCAATAACCAATTCTATTCATATTGGCGCCCACCATGATACCCAGATACGAAAACGGTAAAGCATCGAAATTACAACCCAGTCTTGTAGCCATGTGCTCAACTTCACCCTGTCGTCTCCCCACTCCATATAAAACTGACTTATGAATATTTATTTTAAGGCCAGAACATAAATGAAATATCCGCAAGATCCTTTTCATATTAGTAAAATTAAACACTGACCACTCGCCCATTAACATAGCGTCGTCTGCAAAAAGAAGGTGAGAAATAACCGGGCCCCCCCTAGGCAAACGAATACCATCAAAAAAACCGTTCGAACACGCTTTTTTAACCATCTCCGAAAAAGCCTCCATAACAAGAATAAATAAAAACGGAGATAAAGGATCACCTTGGCGAATGCCCTTCTGACAAGAAAATTGAAAAGTAGGCGAGCCATTAATCAAAATAGACGCCTTTGAAGCGGAAATAATACCTTTTATCCATTTGCACCAAGTATGAGAAAACCCCATCTGCTCGAGAATAGACAACAAAAAACCCCAGTTCACATTATCGTAAGCCTTTTCAAAGTCTACTTTGAACATAAATAATTCCCGGTTAATTTTCTTTGCCCAAGAGATAATTTCATTCGTGATCAAAGGACCATCCAATATGTATCTACCGGAAAGAAACGCCGACTGGGATTCTGAAACAACCAAATCCATCACCCCTTTGATTCGATTAGCTAACACTTTAGAAACCACCTTATTAATACAACCAATTAAACTAATCGGCCGAAAATCTCCAAGCTCAGTCGGTTCCACCTTCTTCGGAATCAATGTAATAAACGAAGAACCAGTTCCCGGGCTGAACTGACCACAATCGAAAAAGTGCCTGAAAATATCAATAAAATCGGCTTCAAGAAGACTCCAAAACTTTTTAATGAATCGGAAGTTGAACCCGTCTGGCCCTGGAGCTTTATCACCTCCACAATCCCACACCGCCTCTTTAATCTCCTCAACCGTAAACGGAACCGAAATCTTCGCAGCAACATCACTAGGTAAACGCTTAAAACTGTCGCAAGAAAACCGAGGACGCGTGTTTAAATTTTCAATGAACTTATTTCTGAAAAACCGCAAAGCCTCTCTTTTAACAATGTTCGGAGTGGTCACCCATTCATCATCTACCATCAAACCCGGAATGCTATTCGCGACCCTCCTCTTATTAATAACCCCGTGAAAGAACCTGGTGTTATCATCTCCGTCAGTCGCCCACTTACATCTCGCTTTTTGGCGCAAATCCTTATTTCTCAATCTATCTAACTCGAACAGTCTCCTCTTAATCTCTTGGATCGACCAAAGCTCTTCTTCACTTAAATCTTTAACCTCCATAATAGTCTCAAGCTGGTGTAGCTCTTGCTCCAGAAGGCGCTTTTCCTCCAACTCACGGTGCAGACAATCATCCTTCCAAGTATTAATACCTTGGCGTAAAAGTCTAAATTTTTCCATCAATTGCTCATCCGGTGCACCATCTACCTGCGCTTCATTTAAAATCCCAGTATTCAAACCAACTTCTGCTCTGCTCTGCTCTGCTGAACACATAGTAAGTGAGTGTGGGGCCCTGGCACTGAACACATCTGCTTCTGTCAGATCACTCACTCACTACCTTTAGATCCAAATGGGGATCTCATGTCACCACGACACCGTTTCATGGTTACTAGTAACATTTGTATGTATGGGGGTATGTTTGGACTACTTGAATAGTGGAGGGGGGGTTTTGGAACTATTGCCTCACTCACATCACATGGGTGCACAAGAGGTGTACTAATTTGGATGCACGTGATACAACATTTTGATGCTATCAGTCAGTCTGTCTGTCTGACAAAAGGTAGCTCCATTCACTCTACATATTCTCTTACGTGTAGGCATGGGCTTCTTCTTATCTATCACCTATGCTTAAATTCAAATGATTCCCTCAAACTTACTCTTTCTTTCTTTTGTCAATGTAAATAACTTTTGTTTGGTACATTGACAAAGCCAAAATCTTTAAACACTTTATGAGAAGGAGGTCTTGCGTTCAAGTTTTACAGACGAAAATTAAAAAGAAAGTTGCCGTTAAAAAAAAAAAAAAAACTTTTGTTTCAAATTTATCATGTGATATGAATCAAAACAGACGACCAAATCTAGTAAATCTTACAAAATGGTAAAGCTGTTGGTAGAGCGGATCAGTAGATATATAGACAAACAGTACCTCTATCATGTGATACGAATTATTAATGTTATATATTTGTCTTTTTACCTGAAAATTCAATTCAGGTACTCCAACAAGCAATTTAGGTTATAAAACGACAAGGCTAGTTTCATGGTTTTCTATAAAAATAATTCTTGATTTTTTTTTTATGGTTGCTGATCATCAACAAGATGACAAACATGTTATACTTCATGTGGCATTAGGATAGGGTCCGTGACTAATGCATGCTGTTAGTCCCAGTAAACATATAAAGAAAGCGGTCTAGTTATACATGTATACTAGGCTAAATTTATTTATTTAAAAAAAGAAGGTAATTTTGTGGTCCCAGATTGTTTGTCCTGCTAACATAGTTAATGCAAAATGACTGTAATACATACATTTCCTTACTGACACCACTCCAAAAACAGGCAACATATTCAATGTACCACCAAACTTCATAGATGATCTGTCTTTCTAGTACCTGCTAACTAATTATTATCTACACTAGAAAAATAATCTTATTCTTTCTTCGTACATTACATATATGATGCTTTGGTAAACAATTGTCACTATAACCCAGATACGTATCTATTTTGAAAGAATGGACCACATCATTTAGGACGTCGAGATAAGAAATTCATAGTAAATAATATCCAAGATGTTGAAATCATGCTACACAAGTAAAGGGGACAAAGAAATCTAATATGAACTTCACACTTAAATTAGCCGTTTATAACTACTACCTGCTAAGAGTTGCACAAATACAATGTGTTACAATATGTAGATGACAAGTAAACAAGAAACTAATCTCCATCACTTAGTTGCATATCCACTGAGTTGTCTCTAACGGGACTAGAGTTAGGTGGCCTCTTTTCTGGCTCGTCCTCTTCAGATTCTGACCACCCTCTTATTCTTCTACCGGCAGAAGGTGCACCCTTCACCACAAAGAGTAGAACAAATATCAGCAATGTTTCTTACTGTGGTTAGTTGTTGATGTTATTATGCATTTATGTGTGTGTATGAGAGAGAGAGAGAGAGAGAGAGAGAGATTACAGGGTCGTCATCTGCATCTGAATCTTCAAGGCCAGCAGCTGCAAGAAGATCCTGTGGGTCATCCTCATCATTATTGACCTGGTTATTGACTTGATTCTCTGGTTCATAATAATTTGTGTTGGCGTTATCGTCATCATACTCATCTTGCTCATCCATGTGAGTTTCTGTTTTCTTGTCTCTCTTCCTCTTTTTGCTGCTACCTTTTCTTCTCCTTCTCTCACCTTGTCCACCCTCCTCATCCCCGCTTTGGCCCCTATCTTTCCGCTTTGACCCACTACTCTTCCAATGTTCCTGTCGCCACAAGTTCAAAATTAAAATTCATAATTAGATAATAAGGTAGATGCAGAACTTGCAGATGACTAACCTTAATACGCTCCAGATGTTGTTCCTGTTGCATCACCTTCTTCAGCTCATCCTCTTGTTTACGTTTTTCTAACTGCGTTTTCATTTTCAACACAACATAAGTCATAAATATATACACACAAAAAAGAATCATAAATTCAATAAAAAAACATAGCTAATTTAACTGACCTTGACTTTCTTCTGTTCTTCAGCCAATCGACTCTCTTCCTCACGTATTGCCGCTTGGCGAGCAAGCTCTAGTCTATGTCTATTTTGTTGATCTTCCAGCTCAGCAGCATCACAGTGAACTTTTGCAGCCTCAAGCAAATGCTTGCAATATCCGACATGAGTTTCAATTTTCTTTTCATCAAATCCATGGAACTGTAGATTTGAAGCTGCTGATAATAAACTAAATACACGAACAGCATTCTTAAGCTCGGCAACCGTTGCACGCACCTATAAAAAAACATTTGAACCATTCCATGTGTTTGAACTATGAATGATACAAATAAATAAAATTAAGATTATTATTCTAAAAATTTAATCAGTCACCTCATCAACAGTTCGTTTTGTTTTTTGCAATGTTGATGCTGAGAATTTCTGCAGAGCGACACCAGTGTCGAATCTTAATGTGTAATTTGATGGTGCTAGATGAATGGCTTTCAATAAAGTCTTTTTACAGTCTTGCCATTGTTCCGCTTCATAATGTGTACGTGCTAGATACAGAAGAATTTGACTGTCTGTGTTGTAATAAAACTTGCGCAAGCAATTTTGATACTGCAAAAACGGATATATTTATTAAAATCACATTCTAAAGATAATAGGAAAAGAAAATGCAGGGCAACGCGCGTAGACTATAGAGTACCATTTTAATGGCCAATGAAAAATTGCCTTGAGCAAAATGAACATGTGCCAAATTTATCCACACATCTGGCATCTGGACAAATACACTTCCACTTGCAGCTTCTTGAACCTACGATTTTCAAAAAAAAAAAAAATATGAAAAAGTTAAAGATAATAACTAAGTAACCAACTGCTTTTGTCAGCTGCAAAGCATTCGTAAAAAACTTAAGCTAACCTGTGTAAAAAGCTCTTTTGCAATATCAAATTGACCTTTTTCAGCTAACACCACACCAGCACCATTGGCAGCATACATATTAGCTGGATGCTCTATCAAAACCTGAAAATTGATATGTCATAATGATTTTTTTTTTTTATAGTTATATATCAGAACTTATGAGTAATGATCAAAGTGAACTTTTGTTTAATCTCATGAAATGGGCATACTGCCCTTAGCAAGCAACCTCATTTTAACTGACGTTACATGTAGATTACTGATATGGCACTGGTTGATGCCATGTGATCCGCTACACCAGATCATATTTGTTAATAGTGGTCGCTACGCTTGCTATAGCGAATGGCGTAGCGAAGTAGGAGCTTCACGCTATAAGGTGTTTAGCGTCTAAAAAGTGATAAAATAGCGATAAGATAGGTTTTTTATTTTTTTCTTTTTAATAAATACAAGTATATACTGAAAAATAAGCGTATTTTAGGGTTTTATGTTACAGGATTGAAATAAGAAGCGTATATTCTTCTATATTTACCTGATTTTTCTTCTAGTGTATTGGTATTTATAAAATAGTGCCCGCTATTTCATCGCTATCACTATGTAGCGTATAGATAGCATGTCGCTATATAGTATTTACCGTGATTTGCTATTAACAACTATGCACCAGATTGCCACATATGCAACAGATGCTTATGTGAAGAAAAAAAACTTGTTACAATTTTGAAAGAAATCGTTTTTTAATATTTGTTCTTAAATTTAATAAATGTCACATCAGACGCCAAATGTGATGTGACACATACTATAACACTAAAATGAAAAAATAAGATGCCATGTCAGCAACTTCTGGAAAATCGACAAAAAGATGACCTGTTACTTGTTGAACAGGCCACTCGCTGCTACAATTAGTAGCAAAATGCAACTTGCTTGCTAAATTCATTATTAAATGTAAGTTATTCTGTCTATTTAAAAGTCGGTTGCTAAAATCTGGAAAAAGTGCAAGGCTATCAAACCTTTGTGTATAATTCCTTTGCTTTTTCCAGATGAGTTGCTTCCAACTTAGGAGCTCTTTTCTCAGATCTGACTGCTGCAAAGTAGTTCCAGTTCCCCTATAATATCCAACGCACATTTAACAAGAATTATTAGTTTAAAACTCCGCACATAATTAAAGCTGTCATAAAACTAATTCAATATATGTTTCTGAAAAAATGTTACCAAACAAAGTGTAGCATAAGAATCTTTTCCATTAGATGCATCTTTTGCTGCACGAAAGGTATCTTTCGCCTTGAGCCAGTCATCATTTTTAAGCTCCAAATCACCCAGCATGCATAATGCATCCGGATTTTTGTCATCCACTTGCAGTGCATCATGGATCTAAAGTAAAAAAATCACGTTGACATTTAGACACAAAATGAAGGAAAATAAATGTAAACACAGATGTTAAGAAAAGGTTAAGAACCAGTTCAATGCTTAACGGAACATTATTCCGTGATTTCGCAATAGCAGCAAGCCTTAAGTAAGCATCTACATACTCCGGAAACTGAGGCTCAAACAAAAAGGAAAAAGAACAGCATTTAGATATTAAAAAAAAAATAACAGCAGACTAACGCTCTCATCAAATTACCTTAAACAAGATCAAACGGTACAATAAGCTAGCAGTCTCAGTTTTATGCAACTGCTCAAACAGTCTAGCAAGGTTGGACAATGTTGTAATCTTATCCCATGGTAGATCCACCGAAATACCATCTTTCTCAAGATTATGAAACAATTGCATATCCTTGTATTTTCGGGCAGTTAAACTGGAATCAATCGGTTGATATAATGTGTTTCTAATAGGATCACCAATAGAGTCAGATTGTGGTTCAGTGTCCATTAATTTGAGCCATATTCCATCACCAAGAGCCTCTTTAAAAGTTTGTAGGGCAAGCTGATATAAAAAAAACACAAGGAATATTTCAAATACACGTACTTAAAATAAACTTGATATAAATGAACATATAGAAATAAACCTCAAATTCTCCTCTTTCAAAATGAAGTACACCAATATTGTTGAGAAGCTCGATTGATACTTCTTCATTTGCCTTTTTTAAAAGGTTGCGTGCCTATCAGAAGACATGAGAATATCAAGGATGAAGAACGACACGATAAACGATATTAGCATTTATCTAACAAAGGCTTATTCATTCTGAAAAGGAGGTGATTTATACACAAACATTTTTTACTTCATACAGAACAGCTGTAATTTAATTTGGATAATTTTACCCTTAAATGATTATAAATAAATAAAATAAATCGAATATTATATTCTTACGGTTTTAAATGCATCCAAAGCAGCTCCAGAGTCGGTTGCAATCAACAATTCTCCAAGGTCCAGAAAGGCCTGCACCTCAGTCGAAACAAATGAGAAAGTGCAAGTATGAAGTAACATAGCCTCAGAATCATGTGCTATTTTATACATAAAGGTTCATCAAAATTATAACGGTATGTAAATAGTAACCTAACCTCAGGATCTCGAGGATCAATTCTGGTGGCTTTTTTCAGAGCTTCATGAGCCTTGGTAGTCTGGTTAAGCTGAAGATAAATGTGAGCAACAGCCTGCATCAAACAAGTCCAAATGGACCAAATTCAGTCACTGTAATGATGTAAAAAGCGTGAAATCATGTAGAATTGAAGGCAAACTCGCTTCGAATTCCGTCACTTGCCTTCAATGTCTCGCAATTCTCAGGATAAACTTCCAAGACTTTCTCGAAATTTGATAGAGAGCTCTTGAAATCTCCCAATTTTAGTTGTACTTGTCCGAGACCTGTTTGGCAAAAGGATCATTGTATCATAGTAACCATTAAAGCAAATACATAACTTTGTGAGATTAATCAACAAACCGTAAAAAGGTAAAATGAACTCTTGTGGCTTATTGATTTCCTTTACAGATGCCATGTAGTACAGTCCAGCTTTTTCATAATCACCCTGCAAATAAGACATTTTACAGACACTAATTAGAAAATGTGTTGCTTTATAACATGTACAAATATCATGAAATGTAAAGGGCACCTTGGTATGATATGACCGTGCGAGGTTATAATAAGAATGTGCCCTTGTTGAGCCATGAGTAGTTGCAGCAAGAGCCGTTTCAGTCAACTGCTCAACTAGAAAATGTTGACCAGTGAAAAAGAAATGATTTGCCAGATAATTTAGCACCGTTGCACAGTACGGATAGATATCAAAGGCTCTTCGCATCTTTTCCATTGCCCCCCTAATACCATAAGCTACAACCAACAAGATGACAATAAAACAAAAATAAATTAAAAATAAATTAAAAATAAACAAGTAGATTAAATTTACTGCATAACAAGATAAGACCAACCTTCATTGGATTGTAAATCCATAATTCCAAGTGCCACAAGTGCCTCGACATTTTCTGGATCTAACTGCAGTCAAAAAGTACCGGACATAATTAGACATTAAAAGCAGATGTATAAAGAACACTGCTATTTATTTTTTAGGATGACTTGCCTGCAACACGCGCTCAAATGCTTGTTTGGCCCTATCAAACTGGCCTAATTTGTAGCGACAGAGACCTATGCCAAGCCGTACAGCTGCAGGACATCCAGGATACACTTGCAGGACCCTCTTTAAAAAGGGATCGCAAAATTAGAATAATATAATAGAAACCTAGTGGGACACAGGGGTGCAAAAAATTGACATATGAATTATATTAAGTTTAACGTCTGTCAATCTCCAAAAGGATTATACAATCTACAGAATTAAAATGACAAAGCATGCAAGAAAGTACAAGAACCTTGTACATCTCCAAAGAACTCGAGTATTTCCCACGGTTGAACTCAACACAAGCCTGCATTAACCAAGCTATGTGATCAGTTTATAACTACCAAAACATTAAATAGGCATTTGACACTTCTCAATCACACTTGAAACAATTATCGAAATTTGTCATTATGAAAAATCTAAGAATTTGACTCGCCATAAAATTCTCAATACAGTGTTTCTTTCTCTAATGACAACTCACACAGACCCCGGACCTACATATAGCTTTGTATTTCCTTTTATAATATAACTCAATGGACAAAACCGGCATCCAACTTAATAAAAAAGAGTAATTCAATAGAAATATACCTGACCAAGAAGAGCAGGAATATTATCTCGGTCTCCATCTAATACAATCTTGAATGCAGCAAAAGCCTGATCCACGTCGCCCTTTGCTAGTAAAAGTTGTCCTGTAACCAAACATATATGACAACTATAATTTTATGGGACCCAGTAAAGTAGTACATATATAATAACCTAATAGGTCTGCTTAGATTAATAAGAATAGCAATCTAGGACTCCCACTTAAAAATTTGTTCACTCCTTTATGGTTCTATACCAAAAAAAAGCTTAATATGTTACCTTTGCCAATCCAAGTAGAAGGCTCATGCATATCAATTCTAGAAGCTTTGTTGTAGTATTGAGTTGCCAATATAAAATGTTCTTCCTTTTCTCTTTGTTTTGTCTCAATTTTCCCAAGGTAGCTATAATAGGCCCCCAGTGCATTTAAGATGGCGATTCTTTCATATCTAACATCTGCATAATACTCATCAATCTCTGCAAAGCAAACAAGTCAGAACAACACCATTCCAAAGATCAACAAAAAGTTGAAGTAATAGAACAGTAATGTAACGTTCCGTACCAGGGCTGGATCCTTCTTCCAGAATTTGGCGGAACTGTTCGATCTTTCCCTGTTTAAAATACTCCCTCTGCGCGAAACCGAAATATTAAAATAACCACCAAGCAACCGGTAAGATGCAAATTCACACAAGTCATTATGTCTACCTAATATTTGTATCCTAATTTCCTACATGAATCACTTTCTTAAGATAAACATGTGTTTATGTAATTCTGGAGCTCATCAGGAGAATTTTATTTTTACTGTAATGTGAAATCGAAAAACCCTAATAAGTTAAGAATTCTAAACCTACCTACCCAAATTATAAGGTTTCAAACAACTTATTAGGTTTTTTTCAATTTCTCATTACAGTGAAAATAAAAACTTATTCTCTTAAAGCAGAGCCACATGAAAGTTCGACCTAACCATGAAAATTCCATCTAGGGCCATCATGGCATAACAACCATAGCTAGCAACATCATATAATCATTGAATCCTCTTAGCAGATTACATTAGATGTAAGTAGAGAATGGAAACTAACCGCGATAATGAGCCAAAGATCGAGAGGAGCTTGTTCGGCTTTGAGAATGTCGAGAATATCAGTCGCATCTCGAGGAAGCTGGTCCAAAGCCACTCGTACTTCCTCCTCGGAGTTTTGAACCGGAATATAAACGCAGGCCATTACCTCATCAATTAGGGTTTGGGCTTTCGCCGGCGTCTGATTGCTCGTCGGAATTTCTCTTCAGGATTTAACAATGATATTATTAGGATTTCACTTTCGTCTGATTACCCAAACTTAAACTTACGCTGTGTTCCCGAGTTAAAAATCCCTCCCTTTCCCTCCCCTCCCCTCCATGTCTTTCCAAATTGGAAAGACTATTTTCAGGCAAAAAAAACCCCATTTTCCCTCCCCTCCCCCTGTTAAGTGGATCTCTGGAACACCATTTTCCCTCCCCTCCCCTCCCCTCCCCCTGTTAAGTAGATCTCTGGAACACAGTGTTAAGAAGGGGTTAATAACACCTTCTCTCTCTTCTCCAAAGATTACGATCTTTTTTAAAGGATGACGGTCTCTTATACGAGGGTTAAAAGGAGTCTTGGTAACTTTTTTTTAGATAGTTTTTTAACGGGGAATTGGCCTGTAATAATCCCACCTACACCATATTGGTCATTAATAATCCCACCTTAGAATATTCCCCCCACCAGTCCCACCTTTCACCTATTTTTTCTACAATGGTCCCCCGTTAAAAAAACTTAACGGAGTTAAGTTTTTTTCCAAATTACAAACAGATTTTTTAGGGCTTTTGATCAGAACGATGATACGAGTCCATTGATGTAAAACTTACTTCGAAATGGTGCTCCAAGTGACTTGATTTTGGTTAATTGGAAATTTAAACACCCGAATTGAAGCGTCGTTTTCATCGTTTGGAGTACCGTTTCGAGGCAAGTTTTACATCAATGGTCTCGTATCGTCGTACTAATCAAAAGCCCTAAAAAATCTGTGTGTAATTTGAAAAAAAGCTTAACTCTGTTAAGTTTTTTTTAACGGGGGACCATTGTAGGAAAAATAGTTGAAAGGTGGGACTGGTTTGGGGAATATTCTGAGGTGGGATTATTAATGGTCAATAAGATATAGATATGATTATTACAGGCCAATTTCCCTTTTTTAATCCTATTTTGAATTAGATAAGGTTTCCTAATAAAAAGAAGCGAGTTTTGATTTCATCGTCCCTTTAAGTACGCTAATTATTTGTTACAATTCTAAATAATTGGTATCAGAGCATTCTTCGTCAAGCGTCCAACGTATTGGTTTTCATTGTGTTGGTTCGGATGATTTACCGGGTTGTTTTTTTGGTGGGATCTTCGTTTTGGAGCCGATTGGGTTGTGTTGCGGGTGTGAGATTGGATTGGGATTTGGTCGTGGTTGTGTTTCGAGTACCCAATCACTTTGAAACAACATTTCTCGTCCATCCAAACCATATTATTCGTATTGTACGAAGTCAATAATAGGTGAGTAGTCATTGGTGTGATCTATGGTGAAGTTATTTTTAACAAAGCTAGTTGCAAAGAGTATAAAACTACTAACATTGTCTATGCGTTGCAGCAGAAATTCAGTCAGTATTGGTTTGGTTCATTATGGTACCGACACTCACTATGGTAACCGAAAGAGAAACCTAAAAACTAAAGTCGTGATATGTAAAAAAATAACACTTGTTTTACATCGATCGAAAACTATAATATCGGTACTAGTACAGTTTAGCACTCGTGTAAATTAAAATCATGATACGTGGATGCGTTTGATTTTTTTTTTCTCGATATTCCGATCGCCAACAGTTATTTTTTTTTATTTTTATTTTTTGCCTCTGACACCCATAGCTCACTCCGAGCCCCACCCTACGCCCACCTTGACGCCACCGTGTGCCTATGTTAACGCTAGTCGCTCTTTTGACGTGACAGGGGTGTGGCCCCGTTAACCCCCACAACATATGGGAACCAAAGTGAGGACGGATTTTATTTTACAACTATATTTTGAATTTTATTTTACAACTATTTGGCTTCTTAGTTTACAAATTACAACTAAGCATCCTTAAGCTTTTATTTATAGAATATTGCTTAAAACTGACATTGTTTACTAAACTTTTAGAAATAAGGTCGGAACTTACAAAAGTGAAAATACTAATCTTTCATTATATTATAAAACAATAATGAGATGTCTAACAAACATTTAAGGTCATTTCATATGTATCATCCACATCTACAACAGTTTAAATTTAATATAGAGGAAAAATAACTTGTATGCATCTCTTCACACATAAAAATCAGTTCAAACTAAAAAGTAGTTTTGCTTATAGAAAAGCAAGAAAGTGTATGACATCTTCCTTAAGAAAATTATATAATGATTCACTTACTTAGGAATTTGGGTTTATTGTTAATGTAAATTTATCATATATGCTTTTATACAAATGCAATCACAACTGTACCCATAAACTTAACAATTTACAAAAGGAAAAGCCCAAACATCCCTATATCAATCAAGACTTCACAGGCAACAAAACAATATTTCAAACACAGACTCAAGTGAAATCAGTTGAGGTTTGAAAACTGTGATCATTTTTCTTCTTCTTAAAGATTACATGCCAGAATCAAGCACTTGTCGGTAATGCAGCCATAAATGAGTTATAAGACGATTCCAGGTCAAAATGAAGCTGCCTAGCCTGCTGCTCGGTCAACTCATCCGCAGCCCCCATCTTCGCTAACCGTCCAATCCACTCCTTCATCTTAGTCTTTCCTTCAAAATCCGGAGGTAAAATCGACAGTTTGTTTAGCGAACCTGACAGATCAGAAAGCAAAGGGAAAACTTGATCAACTGCAGTCATGTTCAGCTTCAAAGAATCCATTGCAGTAATGAAATTTTGCACGCATTCCGCCACAATCGCGGCAGAGTTCACCCCAGAGGCTGCGGCAGCTGCCCTGTGCTCCACTGTAGCAGGCACACCAGAGATTATCAGGCGGTTCATTGCCGCCGGGCAGTCCATCTTGTAAGTATCATGAAACCTTTCTATACTGGGGACAACATCTTTTAGTGTTGATGATAAAGTCTTAAAATGTGCTATGAGTTTCTGACACTCGAGTTCATAATCAGCTGATGGAATAATATCTCGAACATACGCTTTTTCGAGCTTTTCTGTAGCCTTGATGATGGCATACAGCTCAGCAAAATTATCGTACATCTCCCTCTCACGTTTGTCATTCCATAGTTTGACTTCCATCGGTTAGATGTGTATTAGTCAACCTAAAACATGCAGACACAAGTAATGATGTCAATTTACCACCAGATTTTACTTAATAAAGTAACGTTAATGTATCTGTACTAATAAATCACCAACGGAATAATCTAAAGCAACCAACAAACATGAAGTTAATGCATAGCAGCATTTGAAGAACCATCTGAATATATATATATATTTCAAACTAAAATTCTCTATTAACCATAATAAGTTTGCTTGGTTTCGAAATGCGCGCATCAGGAGCGCATAATGCGCAATGCGTTGATGAGCTCGCATCAGGTGATGCAATGCGCTGCGATTACTTGATGCGCTCCAAATCACATAATGAGCTCGCATGATGCGCCCTAATCTTTTTTCGGTCAATCATCCTCGTTTTAACATTTACAATCATTTTGTGGTCAATTCTTCCTGAAAACAGTATGGGCGGGCTGTAGGCTTAAATCTAATTTCTTGTGAAGCTCTAGTTTATAGCCTCAGTTAAATATATGAGGTTACTTGAACAGAGTATTACTTACACTATAAAAACTATGAGTGACAGAATAGGGAGGTTGGGTTAATGGGTTCTGGTCAAACCCATCACTTCAAAAAAGGGTCGGATCAAGTTGAACTACTGACGTTTTTTCATTTCTTTTAAATTTTATAATAGCCCATGTAATTATAACAACCATTGTTTATCACAAAAAAAGATACAGGTGGCAACAAAAAGATTCAAAGTATAGATTCTAGGCTTTAACCCCAATTTAGAAAGGCAAAAGGGGTATGTTTATCATCAAAACACACGAATCCTATTAACTTAAACCAAAAAAAAGCTATTTATATAGCACAGAACCAACAAAGTTGCAATTTTTCATGCCGTAAAGGCAAAACAAAACAAAATTGTAAAAAAAAAAAAATAAGCCACTGGTATACGATAAAGTAATCGTTCATCACAAACAAATAAAGCAATCGGTTATCACAGAACAAAACAAGATCTAAGTTGAATAAAGCAACATGTTAGGACTATGCATTTTCATGTTCAAAATAGTAAATTTACTTCAACCCACTGTAGTATACACTCATACTACAAAGTAAAGAAATCAAATGTTGGAGCACGACAAGGATAATAGTCAAAATAAAAGTAAAAGGGAAAGGGAAAGTCGTGGAGTAATAATATGTCAATATTCAATTATGGTATTCCGTGGCAGATCTAGAAAATCCTTATAGGGGCAACGTTTCATATAAAAGGGGTAACGAAATCGAAAAAACGTCAAATTTTTCCAAAATTTACACTACCGCCGGAGCGTCAAGGGGTAGCGGGGGCTACCCCTAGTAACATGCTAGGTCCGCCCCTAATGGTATTCCCTTTCAAGGAAAAAAAATAAGTTGGCTTTTATGCTATGCAAACATCATAGAAAACATGAATCAAGTATGTCTTCTTTTAATCTGGCTTTTTTTTTCTTAAAAAATTCTATAAATTCTATCTTCACTAATGACGCCCACATGTATACCTAGCAAAAAGGGTGCAAGGCGAAGTGGGCGGGGTAACTGACCAAAACGGGTTCGGGTCATGACGGATCGTTTCAAAGATGGTCCTTTTGGTTCGGGTAAGAACCAGTTTTAAAAAGTAACGGGTAAGGTCAAAACAAGCAGTTTTATAAAATAAAGAATATTATAAATCTGTTTCTATACCAAAATGGTGAACTCTAAAGAAGCTACATAAGTGCAACTATAAGTATAATAGATTGATATAATGATAATCAGTTTGCTTTTACCAAACACTGAAGCATGCATCTGTTGTATGAAAAAGATGTGTTGCATCAAGATTCAAAATGCAGTAAATAGTTGTAACAACAAGCAAGCAATCAAAATCAACTTGTAGAGTCTACACACAATTTACCTAAAAGGGTGTGTAAGAAAAGCTCCTAATGTATGAAGAATTGAAATCAATATTAGAATGTCAACAACATTCATGGAGGAGAACAGTTATGAAAAAGCATTAAATCATAATCAAGAATAATCAATTTACACAAACTCTGAATCATAATCAAGAATCAAGGAAAAAACTTCCGATATTAGCAAAGAACCCTAGATCAACGATGAAACACAGGGTGTGTGAGAACTGAGAAGACTTACGTAGAGGATAAACAACACACTTCCCCTGAAAACTCAGTTGTTCTTTCCGATATGACACAGAAAGTAATATTGTGATGTCTTCCTTCAAATTCTCTCTCAACTAGGATTTTTATAGATTTATTGGAAGAATATCTAAATGAATATAGTGTTTTTTTTTTTTTTTTTTAAACAAAGTTAGGGGGTGTTTGGGATTCCTTTTTAACCTCTGACTTATCAAAAGCCCTTCTCAAAAGTGAGAAGTTAGAATTTCTAACTTCTCAACTTCTCCTTTCTTTTAAGGCTTTTAAGGCATAAAAGGACTTTTCCAAAGGCATAAAAGGACTTTTCCAAAAAAGTGTTTGGTATTCCTTCTAACTTTTTAGAAGTTAATAAGTCAAAAAGCCTCCAAAAGTCCTTTTTAAAAGGAATCCCAAACATGCACTTAAATGTAATTTTAGTCCTTGTGATTTTGGTCATTTTATCAGTTTAGTCCAAATGTTTCATTTTTTGTATGTGGGTCCAAAAAGCTTTCATCGTTGCCATTTTAGTCCACTTGGTTAACTTCATCCATTTTCTTTGTTAACGAGAAGCGCAATTCGGTCATTTTATATGTAATTCTGTGAACTAGAAGGGCAATTCGGCCATATAAAATGATCGAATTGTCTTTCCCATTAACATAAATAATGGATGAAGTTACTTCAGTGGACTAAAATGGCAAGGGTGAAATCTTTTTGGACCCACAGGTGAAAAATGAAACATTTGGACTAAACTTGCAAAATGGCCCAAACCACAGGGACTAAAATGACATTCAGCTCTTTTAAATATTGAGAGCTAAAATAATTTTTTTTTGAACGACGACTTTCTTATATTAGGCTACCGCACTTCTCAAATTCGAGAGCCCTGTTGCCCCAGTCTGGCCAGACTATGTTGTCTTAACCAGATCCACGCTGACTTCACAGTTTGACTTGGGCGTTCCCTAGGAAACCATACCGTCGGTTGTCACTTGACAGTCATTGTGCCACTACAAGAGCATAACTATCTGGCGTAACACGCGTTGGGACGAAAATCCGGGTGAGCTCAGACTAGAACATGTCACCTCTGCAAAGAGACTATGCTCTATCCATCATTATCTAATCCACCAAAATGACACAAGTGAAGATTGAACTTGGCTTTTCATTGGAGAATCCAATCCTCTCTATTACTAGGCCACAAATGGTAGATAGAGCTAAAATATTGAAAAGGTTTAAACACTATGAAGAAAGTTTTAAGGACTAAACAAAACTTAAATAACAAAAATAAAAGAAGATTAATACTAGAAGTTCTATACAAAAGTTTTCATATTAAAAGTGTTGCAAAAATTTTCATAGCAATAAATTAACTTTCTCGAAATGGAAGATTGTGAGATTGTTTGTGAAGTTGAAAAGATTTGAATGAAGTTTTGGCTATTAGACTAAGGGTAAATATGTTATTTATTATGATTTGTATTTTAGCACTTATAACAAACTTATAAATTATTAAATATGCTAATGACAAAGAATTTTGTCATGCAAATCAATGACATGACAAACTTCAATTGAAATTTTAATCTATTTGACAAGTTCTTTAGAAACGTTCTGAAAACCAACTTCTGTTTTGTACACACAGGCATGCCTATATCAATGTCACTAGCTTTTGTATTTTGAAAAATATTTCAAATTGAGTATTCAAAACATCCTCCTACCACTTGAAATGATGCATCATAATTTTGTAACATCAAAGTTAGACAGTTGATGACTATTTTAATGCTTGTAAATAAACCAAACATTATGTGGAAATTTCATATATGTTTATTTAATAAGCGAACGAATATGAACATGATTATTTTGTTCATTTGAATAACAAACGGACATGAACACTTGTCCCATTCATTCATTTATGTTCGTAAACATCTGTTTGTTTAAATTCGACTATGTTCGTTCATTTAAGTTCGACGATTTATTTTCCTTATATATTCATTTGATTTACTTATCCTATTATCTGTGTCTAGTTTTATTAAAATATCAGGCCCTTTGCCCATCATCGGTTAGGCACATTCCATAAGCGTCTTATCAATTAGCTCATAAAACATTTAACATTTGGAATCGGTGATTAGGTCAACCGGCAACCGCACAGTCAAATGGTTCGTGATTCGAAGGCTAATCTTGTTCTAGTTTTGGTTAGTTCGCGTCTTTTTTCTCAAAATTTGGTGTTCTTTTTTGTCGATGGAATAACCACATCATCATACGACAACTTGATTTGTTAATGTTTCTTAAACCCATTTTCATTAGAATAATCACTTGTTATTAGATTTTATGCGTCTTTGAACCGTAATTTTTATAGATTAATTGACTCGAGCTATATTCTTTTATATTGCTAAATTCGTTCAATATGTTCATTTAGTTACGTTCGTTCAATATGCTCGTGTAGTTATATTCGTCCAATTATACTATTAACGATCGAACAAACATAAATTAACACAAATACATCCATTTTTTTCTTAATAAACGAAGATTAAAAAAAAAAACTCTCCTTTAATTGTTCCTGTTCGATGCAATGTTTTAAAAACCGGTAAATACCGGCCGGTTATACCGGTATTACCGTTTCCAAATGTAAATCCGGTACGAAACTCCCCGGTAAATAAGTGAAACGGCATAAGGTTTGTACCGGCAGTAAAATCTGGTATACCGGTTTGAAACGTAATACCGGTACCGGCCCAGAGTTATTTTAGTTTCGGTTGTTACTTATTTTTATTATATGTTACTTATCTTACGTAATTTTTATATATTATGATTATTCGTAACTAAAAGTTCTTATTTAATATTGTATGAAACGAAAATAATTATCCTTTAGTTGATGAGGATGAAAATAATAGTGAATTTCATCTTTTATGTGATCGTGAACTTAATGTATTCAGCACTCAAATGACTTAAACATATCATACACTTTCATTTAAAAGAGTTTGTTGGAAAATTGAATGATTTCGATTATCTTTTGGATAATTTTTTATTATGGATTTACTTTTGTATCATCTTTTAATATGTAATCGTGCATTTTTGTATTAACTTTTGAGTTGCTGTTATAATTTATGAAACTATAGAGTTAGGTGGTCAACTCGGTTGAACCGCTCGGTACAACCTGGTTCAACCGGTTGAACCATTTTTTAGCCAAATCCGGTTTGATTTAAAAACCGGTTTTTAAAACATTGGTTCGATGGATTGTTTGAAAAATATATATATATATACGAACATGTAAAAATAAAAACCGAGTAGAGAAAAAGAGTCGCAAAGAAAGATACCCTCTCCTCGCCGCCACCACCGATCACCTCCGTCATCTCAGTTCGCCGGCACTCGGTATCACCTTCACGACCTCTGTAATATTCATATTCATATTCATATTCATATTCTTCTTCATCCCCTAAAGTAAGACTTATAGTGAATACTCTCATTCAGACAGATTAAGTTTCCATTAATTGTTTCTTCATTCATTAGTAGGAATCAGTTGAAGCCTTTGTTTGCCAATGGTGATGGATCAGAAGAATGGCAATTCTGATACAAAACCAAAACCTCAAAGAAAGGTCTCTGCTGCCTGCACACTTTTTTTTTTTTTTTTTATATATTATATAGTAGGCAGGCTTTTATTACAATGCAAACGAATAACGATTACATAATCGTTGATTTTCAGATGAAGTTTATGCCAAAAGCACCACCTCGCAGAGACCAGAAGCTAGTTTTGCCCAAACTGTGAGTTTTTATTTACAATTGCTGCTGTATTCGAAAACCTATGTTTTTGTATGTTGTTGATGAATGCTGTTTATTTTTGTAAATAGTTAGAAAGAAAAAAAAAGGCTCATTTAATTTTTAAGCAAATTGTTTTGTGTGTTTAGGGAGAAGGTTGAGGATACTGAAGTGGATGATATTAAGGAGCAAGAATTGTTGAGGCGTTTCAATGTACGTCTTTTTTTTTAAAATAAAAGTTGCCATTCATTGATAACAAGTTATTGTTTCTGTTGGTTTGCAGGAAGCTTCTAAAAGGCCGAAATTCAAACCTGAAATTAAGCGTAACGTCCTTTTTTTCTTCTTCTTTGGCACTTTCTCAACTTAATTTCCCTCTCAGTTTTGGTGTTTAGCTTCTAAGCAAGTCACAGGCAAACAATTGTATAATTAAACATATAGGTTCTTCCATTACAAATCATATGCACCTATGCACATGACACAAAAAAGACTATGCATGAAAAAAGATTTTTTTTGCAGGACTAGATGGGTTAGAAGAAACAAGAGTGAATCTAGGTGGACAGTCCTCTTGTGAGCGAAAATGGCCTGATCAGAAAAAATCTGCAACTTCTGCACTGTCCCTTAAAGCCGCTGTTTTGAATCACAACATTCATTAAGATCGCTGTTTGGGATCAATATATTCTTAAAGCTGCTGATTTGATCAACAATCTATGTGATCCTTCATCGGCTTCAATTCATCGGAAATTATCTCCTTATGTTCTTCAGTATGTTCTTCAATTTCAACCGCTTGTTCCCCAATGTTGTTGCTCATATCGTTCACAGTTATCTCGTCGAGTTGTTCTGTAACCCTAATTTCGTCATTTTCGACGTCCTTGTTGTGAATTTGATCATGTTCTGTGACCTTCTTCTTCGTCATCATCTTCGTCTTCTCTGTCGTTTCCAGAGCAATGCCGTTGTCGCTGTGAGTCGATTAGTTGTTGAGAGTACGAATGTCGTGGCGGTTTATTCTGGTGTGGATTGAAAATAGCGACCAGAGTGTGTTTCGTCCTCTTTTGTCACACGATTCCCGTTGAGGCTCGTACACACCGGCGTAGATTGATATAAACCAGCGGAGATCGACCAGAGTGATCCTTTTAAGCGGTCTTCAAGGTAGTTGTTCGTTTCAGCAATCTTCAAATAAGATTGTTATCTTTTTCAGCGATCTTCAAATAAGATTGTTATCTTGTTCAGCGATCTTCAAATAAGATTGTTATCTTGTTCAGCGGCTTTATAAAGGCTTTCATAATAATCAGTGACTTTTAATAAGATGGTGATCCCAATCAGCGGCTTTAAGGAAGACCACTATCAGAAACAGCGACTTTAAAGGGACATTGCAGGTTGCCTATGATCAGCCTATAAACATCATGGAAGACCGCTGAATGGAACAGCAACTTACCTAGATTCACACACAGTTTGATTGCCCACCTAGAATCACTTCATTTTCCTCTAAACCACCTAGATCTGCAAAAAAATCTGAAAAAGGAACCGTATTCTGATTGATGAACTTGGCTGCATGATTAAAATTTTGATATTGTCTGTGCAAACATGCATCGTTTGTATCAAGGGTTGCTTAACAAATCGAAGCTTATGCATTGTGACGAATTACTTCCTATTATATGTTATTAACTTCTTCGACTAGGTAATTTAGGGTGTCTTCAGTCTACTTGAGTGATTTCTCAATCATTTTGTGAATTTTAAATATTGAACAACCATGAATACCTCTGCTTCTACGTTTTCAATATACTTACGGACTGTTTGGGATTGCTAATTAAAACTGCTTATCTGATTGTTTGGGAGTGAAATAAGTTGTTTTGATTAAACAGTTTAAAGTCCCCTGTTACAAATTAGTTATTTAGAAAGGCAATAACTAGTGTTAATAAGCAATTCCAAACGACCCCATAGTTTGCCCTTTATGACATACAAGTCTAATATCGTCTCTCTATGTACCATGATCACAGCCTCAGTCCCACAGAAACAGGTTTCATCATTCAACTTTGGCCCGACTGGTCCCAAATCCGAAGGTAACTAATTCATTCCTTTAACATGTTAACGCTTAATCAAGTCTTGAATAATTGCACACATTTCTTAATTTCACTTTCACCAAAATGTATTTGTCCAGTTGGTGATGCTGCCACCTCACGCATTGGGACTAAGGAATACAAAGAGCCATGGGTAGGTGAATTATCGCTAATTTACTCAACTAATTTCATTTCAAAAGAGTATTAATTACCAAACTAACCCATTTTAAAAACATGTAATAACCAACTCCCCCTTCTTATAATTGTTTTCTATTTTATATCATAATTCAGGATTATTATAAATACTATCCTGTTACTCTGCCTGTAAGGAGACCATACGAAGGAAATCCAGGTACGGTTCCTCTTTATTGCATTTTTTTAATCGGTTATTCAACTTACCATAATATATTATTATTTCTTGCAACACTGGTAGAGCTTCTGGATGAAGAAGAATTCAAGGAGGATTCAGAAACCAATGCTTACAACGAGTCCTCTTCAATGGCAGCCAAAGAACTCGGTTTAATGGTCAGTTAATTTAGCTTATGAGCTTTATTTATCTCAAACTAGGTTGTAAACTAGATTGTTGTAAGTTGACAGGAGGAAGACATCGAAAAGAAATTGATTTTCATCCAACTGCCAACAACATTGCCTGTACCGAAGCAGTCTGTGGAGACAAACGGTGAGGGGAGCTCAAAGCCATCGAAAGATAAAGAGCCATTATCAAAAGGTTCCAATTTGAAAGAACTTCCTGCAGGCTTAATGGGTAAAATGTTGGTGTATAAGAGTGGTGCTGTAAAGCTGAAATTGGGTGACCATCTGTATAATGTGAGTACCGATTACTGAACATAAATATGGGAAGAAACTATTTTTGTTTGAATACAATATTTATAGCGTAATTCTGACGCAGGTTTCTGGAGGTCTAGACTGTAGTTTCGCCCAGGATGTCGTTGCCGTTGATACCGAAGAGAAAAGTTGTTGCAATGTTGGAGAACTGAATAAGCGTGCCATTATTACCCCGGATATCGACTCCATCCTAGACAAGATGAAAGACTTATGATTTTTATTTAGTTTTGCTATACATTTGTTCTTTTACATGATGAAATTTTGATGCGGACTTTGTGATTTATTACTTCTTTTTATGAATTGACCAACAGTTGATTATTTATTTATCCATTCATACAGTGTGTTTAATTCAACTCAGTGGTGCTGGTATTCTAAGTTGTGGGTCGGTTGTAATTTGTTTGGCTATTTAAAGCCCTTTTCGTTTTGATGAAGAAGATAAGTGTTACGTTTGCTCTTGATCCAACGTATGGTATCAGAGCTCCGTTAACCACGGTTTCGAAAAACGACAAACTAAACCAATCAGTTTGGTTGGGCTGAGCAAATTAACCAACCAATGGGTACGGTTTTGAGGTATCTGTTAACCGATCAATTGGTTATGGTTTTAGTTTTGAAGCTTTGGTTAACCCACATGACCGAAACCGAACCGATGTCCAAGCTTTGTGTTCATCTTCTTCAATCTTCACATATGCATATTTCCACTCATTCCGTATGCATATTTTTAGAGAATGTAGGGTTTTTTTTCTTCGGTTACAAAAGAGATACAGCAGTTGAAACATTAAAAGGTGCTAAAGTAGCCGATGCATTGAAGCATCTTGAGGAACAATCACAATGGATTCAGTTAAATAACATGTAACAAATGCCAAGTTACCTCATAAACTTAGTTGAACGGTGAAGATGATTTTAGTTATATGGTGAATAAAAATTTAGTTGAATAAAATGATTTTTTTTTGGTGAATAATGAAAAAAGGAACACATTTATATATATGTATTTTCATAATAACAGTAATATGATTATCTAACAAGTAAAAGATAAAAAAATAGAAGACAGCAAAAAAAATCGTTTTATATATTAAAAAGATGATATTTTGAAATGAAGATAAGTATAACAATTCAGTGCATATTCTTCTCTCATCCAATCCATCAAATTATACATACATTCCACTAAAAAACAACTCCTATATCAATATATTTCCACTAAAAACAAATATTTTTTCTCTCTCATTTCAATTAAATAATATTATTATTACATTCTTCTCTCACTTCCACTCACAATCACTTTCAAAATATATTAAAAAATTATAACGGGTGAACAGTGTCCCCCCAAATATACAGATGAACAATAACATTTTCTCTCTCCTCTACTCACAACCACTTTTTATACCCTTTATAATATAAAAACCCCTCCTCACATAATTTGATGGTTAGGATGTGAATGCTCTCAAAGTCTTCAAATAAAACACAATATCTCATTTTCATGAAAGGTTCTTTTGATTGTCACCAGCTATGAAAACCCAAAAAAAAAAAAATTATTATTCTGTATAATGCAAATATTCAGATCAAGGATAACGTTAAATGCCCCGAAAAGTATTTGGGAATTAAACCAAAAAAAAAAAAAAAACAAATCATTTTCCAATATTAGGAGGATGAAACTAAGATTCCATTTAGTGGTCCTACTTAGTCGATTAGGTTTCTTCAATTATTGTACGTAAACATGTCTAGACATTTGGATAGGAACAATAGAAAAGAGAAAATAATAAATATGATATTTTTAGGTTTAGTTATGTCTTATTATCCATTTAAAGAATTATCTACTACTTGATCGCGTAACGCAAACGTATTTTGAAATGCGCAAACATGATCTACTTTTTACTGTTTTATATATATGCAATTTTTCATTAAGTGTGTTTTTTACGTGCATCTTTTACTGTTTTATATATATGCAATTTTTCATCAAGTGTGTGTTTTTTTACGTGCATCTTTTAGTGTTTTATATATATGCAATTTTTCATCAAGTGTATGTTTTTTTACGTGCATCTTTTATTTTCGCATATATGTGCTATTTTTAATTTTAGAAGTCTATCATCTTTGTATACTTTCAATGCATTTATGATAAAGCATATCGACGATAAAACGCAATACGTGAAATTATATAAAATCAATTATAATTTAAAAAGAAATAAGGAATATATATTGTAGCTTGTAAGGTATATATGAAATTGTGTGGTGATACGGCGAAGGCACGTAATTACCATTTATAGAATAGAAAACGAATGGGAAAAGAACATGTTAGAAGGTGAGTTCCAGCCTAAAAAGGAAGAACCCTTAATGGGCCCATTGGCACGTTATCGGGGTCGCTATTCGCACAAACATCTATTTCTCAAATGCCACTAGAATGCCTTTTGATTTATGTTATTGCAATTAATATATTTAGTTCTTCTTATGTTTTTTTAATTATCCTATTACAATACACAAATTTAGTAGAGAT
This sequence comes from Helianthus tuberosus, assembly GCA_030545235.1. Lineage (NCBI taxonomy): Eukaryota > Viridiplantae > Streptophyta > Magnoliopsida > Asterales > Asteraceae > Helianthus > Helianthus tuberosus. Next base: position 27,401 of record JARYGA010057772.1, read on the forward strand.
CTAATTAAAATAAAAACCTAACAACTTCATGTTTTGTTTAATTGTTGTTTAAGCCACACGATTAAAATTGATTTTTGTGAAACTTGTTGAAATAACATGGGTTCTTATTTCTCATTCGGGCTTTGGGCTCCTATTTATTTTCTGGTTTGGGCTTATTTGGTGGCATATTTGTAAGGACCGCTTTTCCGTCTATATAAAATTGCTTACTAGAGTAATTTAAAGACTTCAAAATAACAACTTTAATACATAATTTTACAAAATTTGGGCATGACCCATTCGTAAGACGAGTATACCCCTGTTTTAAACCACAAACAAGACAATACCATTCTACAAGATACAACTAAAACTAAAACATCAAGTACTTAAAGGTGTGTTACCAACAATTGTACAAAAAGTAGTTTGACCCAAAATATTAACATAAGCTAGCGGAAGCGCTTAGTAAGACATATTTTGATCATGTGCCCGCTCCATTTCGCCGAGTCGCCTAAGTTGAGGATTTACCTACATTTAACAACAAGCTTTAGAAAGTTAGTCATAATACTTATTTCACTTACTTCACAAACCTTTCAGTTTAATTATTTGCATTCCTTTATATACTTTCATTACTCTTACGCATACGGTTACCCAATTAAATGAGTATGGCATACACTCTCATAACGAAATTCAAGCATACCTCTTACGACCCGGTACCATCGGGTTAATAACTTACAACATAAATCTTTTGTTCTATCCGTAAAACGGATTGAACTTCTTACGTTCCTTATTGCATTCATGACCACCCATTCTAAACGGATGGTACCATCTTCTTACTCGACCCGGTTCGACTCGAACCGGTCGACTTGCATAGCTTAATGTAACTTTCGTTAGCATAACCAAATCCGCGAGGGATTTGTTATTTACTTACTAATCACTATAATCATTGTAACAAGGGTTGTTTATCATAATATAAACAAAATTTTAAATAAGGTTTTGTATGCAACGAAACATACCTCGGTCTTGCGTGCCTTCCGTTTTCCTAGTGCTCGTACCTTCTTCCTTCACGCCTACATTACAACATTCATTCTTTCATTCATTTAGTCTATTTACTTCATTCTACCATTTTATATGTTACACATCAATTCATTCTCTTAAGCATTTTATCAAACACTTGGTAGGCATCATCATTAAGTATAAGGTACAAGTCTTTAAAGCACAATTTTACTAGTTCATCATCATCCAACACTCACATCTATTCTAGTTGCATAACCATTTCCTCCTACATTAGTTTATCTAGCATTTAAGTATTACAAACAAGATCATATATCAAGATAACATACATTCATAATCATTATGATCTTCCTAATCATAACACAATTTCACAAAGTGGGTTTTCACTACAACCTCTCATGCAACTTAAAATCAAACATGATTCTTGTTCTAGAAAGCAATTCTAATTCAGATTTCCCACAATAGATACAAGAAATCGCGATTGGGTTTAACCCCTCATTCTACAAATCATCTTTTCAGAAAATTAAACTTACCACTTCACTATGTATGCATAGATAATCGATAAACTTGAGACATGCAACAGATTAGACTTGAATTTCTTGATCAATTGAGTGGATTAGCAAGAGCAAGGGTTTTCACCCTGCTTTCTCCTGTTCGTTCGATCCCAGACACGCACCCAGGGATGTGTTTTTGGGTTTCTACCTTTTAATTCCCTAACTAATAAAACTTTACACATTACACCCCTCCAAGTTTAATAAGTATCTAATTCAAGCATTTTTCCAACATTAACTTATATCTTATCATAACCCGTCAACTAAGTTAGTTTATTTGTTCACTTTCATTTATTTTAATATTAACTGATTTATGGGGCGTTACAAGTCTACCCCCCTTAAAAGAGGTTTCGTCCCCGAAACCTGGGCACATAACAAATTTTAACGTGCACATACCAAACAGAAAAGGATAGTGCTTCCTCATTTCATCTTCTGCTTCCCATGTGAGTTCCGACCCCTTTCGGTGTTGCCATTGAACCAACACTTGTCTAACAGCTTTATTGCGGAGATTCTTCACCTTGGCGTCTTTAATGGCTAATGGTTTTTCGACATAATTCAACCCCTCGTCCAACTCGATATCATCGAGAGGCACTAACGCGATTTCATCCGCAAGACACTTCCTTAACCGCGACACGTGGAAGGTATTGTGAATCCCGTCTAGAGCAGGCGGTAATTCTAATCGATATGCTACCCTTCCAACTCGAGCCAAGATTTTGAACGGTCCAATATATCGAGGGCCTAACTTACCCCGTTTGCGAAAACGGATTATACCCTTCCATGGGGACACTTTCAGCAGAACGTAATCTCCGACTTGAAATTCAATAGGGCGCCTTTTCTTGTCTGCATAAACTTTTTGCCGATCCTGGGCTGCTTTCAGTCGAGCTCTAATCGATTCTATCTTTTCATTTGTTATTGCTATTAAATCACTTGGCGCAAGCTCTCTTTGCCCCACTTCACCCCAGCATACGGGAGTTCTACATTTTCTCCCGTACAGTAATTCGTAAGGAGCCATTTGAATGCCACTATGGTAACTATTATTATAAGAAAATTCCACTAGTGGTAGATGGTCATCCCAATTTCCCCCAAAATCTAAGGCACACGCTCTCAACATATCGACAAGTGTTTGAATGGTTCTTTCTAATTGACCGTCAGTCTGAGGGTGGTAGGCGGTGCTTATGTGTAGCTTTGTGCCCACACTCTCGTGAAACTTTTGCCAGTAGCGAGAGGTAAATCTAGTGTCCCGGTCCGAGACGATTGACACGGGCACTCCGTGTCGAGATATGATCTCATTCATATATGTTTCTGCCATTTTCTCGGAAGAGTAAGCCTCTTTGATGGGTAGAAAATGAGCGTTTTTCGTAAGTTGATCTACGATTACCCATATTGTATCGTGCCCCTTTTTCGTTTTAGGAAGCTTGGTTACCAAATCCATCGTTAGTTCCTCCCATTTCCATACCGGAATCTCTAAGGGTTGCAATTCCCCGTATGGTTTTTGATGCTCTGCTTTCACTTGGGAACATGTTAAGCATTTCGCGACATACTTAACAATATCACGTTTCATGCCCGGCCACCAATAATTGGTCTTCAAGTCCCGATACATCTTTGTAGCCCCGGGGTGAACCGAATACCGTGACTTATGAGCTTCTTCGAGTAACGCAGTCTTGACTTCACAGAAACGAGGTATCCAAATTCGGCCGAATCTCGTCTTGAGTCTGGTCGAATTTTCTTCTAGCTTATCAACCACGCCTTTTAATCTTTCTTTCTTTAAGTCTTCCGCTCCAAGAGCCTTTATATGGGAATCTTTTATCGCGTCAAACAAACGTGGTGTAACAATCATCTTCATGGACTTTACTTGGATGGGAGGTGGATACTCTTTTCGGCTTAACGCATCGGCCACCACATTCGCCTTTCCCAGGTGGTAAAGGATATCGCAATCGTAGTCTTTGATAAGTTCTAACCATCTCCGTTGCCTCATGTTTAAGTCTTTCTGCTCGAAGAAATATTTGAGGCTTTTTTGATCCGAGTAGATTGTACATTTTGCACCGTAGAGATAATGCCTCCATATCTTTAAGGCAAAAACTACTGCCGCCAACTCTAAGTCGTGAGTCGGGTAGTTTCCTTCATGCGGTTTAAGTTGTCTTGATGCATACGCGATAACCTTTCCCCTTTGCATTAAAACACATCCTAAACCCTGATGTGAAGCATCTGAATAAACCACCAAATCTTCCGTTCCATCTGGGAGTGTTAATACCGGAGAACTAGACAACTTTTCTTTTAACACGTGAAAGGCATCTTCTTGATCTTTTCCCCATACAAACCTCTCCTTCTTCCTTGTCAACTTCGTTAAGGGTAACGCTATTTTTGAAAAGTCTTGTATAAACCTTCTGTAATAGCCAGCAAGGCCTAGAAAGCTCCTTACTTCAGTTGGAGTTTTTGGGGAAACCCACTTCATTACTGCCTCAATCTTCGACGGATCAACCAGAACACCTTTCGAGTTTATCACGTAGCCGAGAAACTGCACCTCTGAGCCAAAAGGCGCATTTTGAGAATTTTGCGTAAAGTTTCTCCTTACGGAGAACTTCAAGTACTTCACGCAAGTGTCTCGCATGTTCAGTCTTGCTTCGCGAGTAGACTAGAATATCATCTATGAATACGATCACAGATTTATCTAACATGGGTCGGCATACCCGATTCATAAGATCCATAAACGTTGCTGGAGCGTTCGTTAATCCAAAGGACATAACTAGGAACTCGTAATGTCCATATCGGGTTCTAAATGCAGTCTTTGCAACATCTTCTTCTCGTACCTTGACTTGATGATACCCCGAACGTAAGTCTATCTTTGAGAACCAACTCGCCCCTTGTAATTGATCAAAAAGATCGTCAATTCGAGGTAAAGGGTAGCGGTTCTTCACGGTCAGCTTATTTAACTCCCTGTAATTGATGCACATGCGCATCGACCCATCTTTCTTCTTAACAAATAAAACAGGCACTCCCCAAGGCGACACACTCGGGCGTATAAAGCCCTTATCTAATAGATCTTGTAGTTGTGTCATTAACTCCCGCATCTCGGTGGGAGCCAATCTATAGGGAGCCTTCGCTACCGGTTTCGCACCCGGGTTCAATTTGATGCAAAACTCTATTTCTTGTTCGGGAGGGAGTCCCGGCAATTCATCCGGAAATACATCCGGAAATTCGTTCACAACCTCAACATCTTCAAACTTCGGGAGGCTCTGTCGAGCGTCTACTACATAGGCTAAGTAGGCCCTACTTCCGTTAATTACATACTTGACCGCTTGGGCAATAGTACATAGTTTCGCTTCTACGTTTCTTTCTCCTTGGATTTTTAATTGGTTTCCTCCCGGAGTTTGGACAGTTATGGTTTTATTTTCGCAATTTATCTTCGCGTGGTTTTGGGACATCCAATCCATACCTACTATTACTTTAAATTCCCCCAAAACCATAGGTATAAGATCGATGTCAAATTCCTCATCTTCTATAGTTAACTTACAACTTCTACAGATTTCGTGCAACAAATAATTTTTACTATCGGCTATTTCTACTTCTAAGGGTGCCATCATTCTTTCAATTTTAAAAGAAGGGTGTTGCACTATTTCACTTGAAATGAACGACATGGTGGCTCCGGTAACAAACAATACGTACACTGGCAAGGAATTTAACAAGAAGATACCTGAGACCACATTCGGGTGAGACTTAGCTTCTTCAGATGTAATTTGGAACATTCTTCCTTTCGCCCTAGAGCTATCCTCATTCTTTCCTTCTTTCTTCGTCCCTTGCTGAAGTTTAGGACATTCTGACTTAACATGCCCTTTTTGGAAGCAGTTAAAACAAGTCTTCGGGTTGCTGGGGCACTTGTAGGAGGTGTGCCCTTCTTCACCACATTTGTAGCACCCCTTCTTACCCAAAAGGCATTCCCCTGTATGTAGCTTCCCACATGTCTTGCAAGGAGTCATATTACCCTTGGACTTATCCTTCCTTCCCTGATCTTGGAACCTCGCCTTTTTAGATGGACTTGCATTTGTCCCCTTTTCTAACGACCTCTTTTCACCACGTTCTTCTTGTCTCTTAATTTCAATTTCTCTATCACGCGCTAGATTGATAAGCTCATCAAGGGTTTCACACTTTGAGGGAGTGATAAACTCCCTAAATTCCGCCTTTAGTTTACCATAAAAGCGGTTGATCTTCATTCTTTCGGTCTTCACAAAGTCTCCGCAAAACTTCATTTTATCCATGAAAGTATTTGATATTTCATTTATTGATTCGTTTTTCTGTCGGAGTCGCAAGAAATCCTCCTGAATCTTATCAATGGCTAACTGAGGACAGTGGTATTTCATAAAAGGTTCCTTGAATTCCTGCCAAGTCATCTCTTGCAACTTGTCTTCCCCGACTTCCTTACTATGTGCATCCCACCAATCTTTCGCTTGAAGAGTAAGTTGACCAGTAGCGAACATCACTTGGTCTTCCTTATCACACCGACTTCGTATAAATACCGTTTCTATGTTTGAAATCCATCTTTGGCATGCGATCGGATCGATTTTACCATCATATGTTGCGGGATGGCATGCCATGAAATCCTTATACGTGCATCGTCGTTCTTTGCTTTTACCTTTAGATCCTTCAATCCATTCTTTCAATTCTTCAATCTTGCTCATCATCATTGCATCCACAACACCCAATACCCGACTTTCTACTTCTTGAGCTAATCGTGGAAGATTAGCTTGCATAACCCCTTCCGCCACTTCTGTGACCTTACTATTAAATGCTTCTTGTCTAGTAGTATCATCTTCATCCTCATTAACGTTTTTTGTATCGGCCATCTACACATTGTCATTGTTTACGTTTAGTACAAATTTCAAACTTTCATTACATTGTGGTGCATTAATCCGTATTCGTTTCATTCTCATTCTTACATTTTAAGCTTTACTCGTCTTTTAAACTTTCATCGTTCATTCGTGTCTTTCGATATACTAATTTTGACATTTATACACCTCCTTCTATCGTAACCACTAGTCGGGGTTACATAATTCTTTTAGGCCTTATATAGACCCTAAACGAACTTTTAATAGGCCTTTGGACTATTTGGAAACTCAAAATATGAAAAGCAAAATAAATTAAAATTTTTTGGCGGAATCGGTTTCCACAACCCGTCGGCGACGGCATCATACCCGTCGGCGACGGGCTTCCTAAACATGGCGTCAGCCACTTTGTCCGTAGACAGGTAAACAAGGCGTCGGCTGTCAGGGGGGTGTCGGCGACGGGTATCAGGCCGTCGGCGACGGCCCGTCGTTTGTTAATTCGCTGCTGAACTTTATTTTACATGTTTTAATCCTTTTCTGGTCCGTTTCCAGTCGTGGGATCCCCATAACTCATCGTTTCGCCCTCCATAATCATCCCTTCACTTATTTAACTTAATGTTTACATCATGAGCACATTACACATACCCGTATATACCAAAAATTTAAATTGTTACCACATTGGCGATCTTGGAGCGAGCACACTTTTGAACGAGCCATCGGTTTGAGTTCGAGCATCACATCTTATGCTCGAATCCCTCAAACCTTGGCTCTGATACCAACTTGTAAGGACCGCTCTTCCGTCTATATAAAATTGCTTACTAGAGTAATTTAAAGACTTCAAAATAACAACTTTAATACATAATTTTACAAAATTTGGGCATGACCCATTCGTAAGACGAGTATACCCCTGTTTTAAACCACAAACAAGACAATATCATTCTACAAGATACAACTAAAACTAAAACATCAAGTACTTAAAGGTGTGTTACCAACAATTGTACAAAAAGTAGTTTGACCCAAAATATTAACATAAGCTAGCGGAAGCGCTTAGTAAGACATATTTTGATCATGTGCCCGCTCCATTTCGCCGAGTCGCCTAAGTTGAGGATTTACCTACATTTAACAACAAGCTTTAGAAAGTTAGTCATAATACTTATTTCACTTACTTCACAAACCTTTCAGTTTAATTATTTGCATTCCTTTATATACTTTCATTACTCTTACGCATACGGTTACCCAATTAAATGAGTATGGCATACACTCTCATAACGAAATTCAAGCATACCTCTTACGACCCGGTACCATCGGGTTAATAACTTACAACATAAATCTTTTGTTCTATCCGTAAAACGGATTGAACTTCTTACGTTCCTTATTGCATTCATGACCACCCATTCTAAACGGATGGTACCATCTTCTTACTCGACCCGGTTCGACTCGAACCGGTCGACTTGCATAGCTTAATGTAACTTTCGTTAGCATAACCAAATCCGCGAGGGATTTGTTATTTACTTACTAATCACTATAATCATTGTAACAAGGGTTGTTTATCATAATATAAACAAAATTTTAAATAAGGTTTTGTATGCAACGAAACATACCTCGGTCTTGCGTGCCTTCCGTTTTCCTAGTGCTCGTACCTTCTTCCTTCACGCCTACATTACAACATTCATTCTTTCATTCATTTAGTCTATTTACTTCATTCTACCATTTTATATGTTACACATCAATTCATTCTCTTAAGCATTTTATCAAACACTTGGTAGGCATCATCATTAAGTATAAGGTACAAGTCTTTAAAGCACAATTTTACTAGTTCATCATCATCCAACACTCACATCTATTCTAGTTGCATAACCATTTCCTCCTACATTAGTTTATCTAGCATTTAAGTATTACAAACAAGATCATATATCAAGATAACATACATTCATAATCATTATGATCTTCCTAATCATAACACAATTTCACAAAGTGGGTTTTCACTACAACCTCTCATGCAACTTAAAATCAAACATGATTCTTGTTCTAGAAAGCAATTCTAATTCAGATTTCCCACAATAGATACAAGAAATCGCGATTGGGTTTAACCCCTCATTCTACAAATCATCTTTTCAGAAAATTAAACTTACCACTTCACTATGTATGCATAGATAATCGATAAACTTGAGACATGCAACAGATTAGACTTGAATTTCTTGATCAATTGAGTGGATTAGCAAGAGAAAGGGTTTTCACCCTGCTTTCTCCTGTTCGTTCGATCCCAGACACGCACCCAGGGATGTGTTTTTGGGTTTCTACCTTTTAATTCCCTAACTAATAAAACTTTACACATTACACCCCTCCAAGTTTAATAAGTATCTAATTCAAGCATTTTTTCAACATTAACTTATATCTTATCATAACCCGTCAACTAAGTTAGTTTATTTGTTCACTTTCATTTATTTTAATATTAACCGATTTATGGGGCGTTACAATATTGGCCCGGCCTCTTTATCAGGTTCTTTTAATGTAGTGTGTTTTGTTATATGTCTAAATGTGCAGGGTCTGTTGTGTAAAGTCGCAGGGACTGCGATCTTCATGAGGAGAAGATTTGGGCCTAGATGTAATATTTTCAAGTGGATGATATAAAAGCAATCATCTGGAGAGTTCTATTCATTCACTCCCAAAAGTTCACTCGCACACTTTCTTTGGTTCTGGTATTAGTCTGTTAGGGTTTGTTAGCGACTGGTTGTTTGAGTTGTTGTTGAAGATCATCTTGTATCATCTCTCAGTTGTGTTTGTGAGAGATTGATCTTCTGGAGTTGATGATCATCTTTGGATGATCATCTGGATACTGTTTCTGTATTTCTGTATTGTTCTTCGATCTTACTATTTGTAAGATCTGTTGGGTATTTGGGGGGTAATCTCTTTGGGTTGGCTAAATAAGATTTTTGTCACTGGTTTTGTCGCTATTTTTGTGTGGTTGATTTCTATCATCGTTTTCATACCATTGTTTTTAACATGGTATCAGAGCCACTGAGCTCTTGCTGATGATAGATTGTTCTTCCACTGTGTTCTCTAGTTTTTTCTTTGACTGATTATTGGTTGTTGTGTTGTGTGTCTAGGGTTTCTGTGCTCGGAAATCCATGTTATCTGCAGATCTACTTTGATCTGTGTTTGTTGGAGGTGCATCTGGATTGTAGGATTGAAACCCTAACTTAGGGTTTCGCTGTGTCTTCTTGCTATTCACTCTGCGTTAGTCTCTGAAACCCTAGAAGGTTCAGGGCAAACTAACCAGTAGTGAAATTTGGGGTATTTTCTATAACGGATCTAGTAGTTCTTAAAAACTACTGATCTGTTATTTCTTGGAGCTTTTGCACCCGCTGTAAGATTGTTCCTATCCCTATCTTTTTTTTTGTTATTTCTGCATCATTTTCTGTCCGTGTCTAGGTATCCCCTGTTTACCGGACTAGTCGGACCGGCACTTGATCGAGTCTACATGTTAATTGTTGCGTTGTCTGATTCTGTGGTGTTATTACTGTTTGGTTTATATCTGTTCAGATTTGTGTTATTGCTTGTTGTTATCTGGTTTGTTTGTGTGAGGTTCTTGCTCTTGTTCTTATTGGTATAGGTGTGGCTCCTGAGTAAAGGCTTGTCCAGGCACCATAGAGTGACGAACCTGGAATTTGGTCCCTGACTCAGTTTCGCCCTAGGTTGTTATTGGTTGATTGTTTTATATTCTGTGTGTTATCTGTTGATAACTTGTGTGATCTGTTATCTTGTTGTTGTTCCTTCTTTGTGTTTTGTCATCATGGGTGATGGTGAAGGTACCTCTGTTACTCTTATTAACAAGTTAGATATAGGAAACCCCCTTTATCTGCATCCTAGTGACTCTCGTGCCCTGACCATAGTTAGTATCAAACTTAAAGGCACTGAGAATTATGCAGTTTGGTCTAGTGCAATGAAGCTTGCACTAGAAGCTAAAAATAAGTTTGGTTTTATAAATGGTAAGTGTGAGAAACCTAATGATGATGATGTCTTAGCTGCCCAATGGGATAGGTGCAACTCTGTGGTCTTAACTTGGTTATTAAATTCTGTGTCTGAAGAGTTGTTTTTAGGACAAGTCTTCTCCAAACTTGCTTCTAAAGTTTGGACAGACTTGAAAGAAACATATGATAAGGTAGATGGTTCTGTTGTCTATGATTTATATAAACGAATTAACTGTATTTCACAAAGTGGTAGTTCTGTGGCTGAGTATTATAATAAGTTGACAACAATGTGGAAGCAGTTTGATGCAATGGTGCATCTGCCTTCATGTTCTTGTCAAGCAGCCAAAGACTACAATGATTTTTCAACTCTAATCAAATTAATGCAATTTCTCATGGGACTTGATGATGTATATCAGCTTGTGAGGACAAATTTGTTGACAAGAGAACCATTTCCTTCTGTCAAGGCTGCCTATGCTTTGATCTCTAGAGAAGAGTCACATAGACTCTCTAGTAGTGGATCAAAGAGTCAGTCTGTATCATTTGTAGCTAAGTCAAACCAGCCTAATCAAAACACTGATTCAAGAAGGAGAA